>VZSF01001842.1:0-168764 GCA_013398295.1 Chionis minor
CCATTCTATGATTCTATGTCACTATTCTTCTGCTGATCCACCTTCTTCCACGGGCCAGGCTCTAAATTACCTCTTGCCTTCTCATCCACAAAAAACTTACATCACTTCTATCAGCTGGTGATAAGTGCTATGCTAATGCAATACTTTTTCCTGCTGCCCAGATTAGTTTTTTCAGCCTTAAGGATGTCAGGATTTAATTTACTTTCTACTGTGGGATTTTCTGCCGGCTACTTTTTTCACTTTGTTTTAGGGTTTATAGCTCAGTCCCAGCTCAATACAGCAGCTGGTAGACATAAACTCCTTTATGCATACTTAATAGATTTCCAGGTCAAGACATATTGTATCTAACATTTACCTGACATTCTCTATCCATCTAGATATTGTCTATAGTGAGTAAAGAGGAATATGTGCTTCTACAATGTGATTCAGATCCTAGGGGAACTAAACTTCCCTTTGTTTGTAATGGCACCTGTTTGGTGCCATTAGTAAAGATGAAAGTGAAGGCAAGTAAGTTCTGAATTTACACATTACATGCTTTACAGGAGATTAGCCTTGTTTCTTAGAAACTAAGTTTAGGCTCTGGGAATTGTTATGGGGGTGAAGAACTTTAAGAACTCGAGACTTTGAGCAACCTGGTCTAGGAGGTGTCCTTGCCCGTGGCAGCGGGGTTGGAACTAGACAATCTTTAAGGTCCCTTCCAACCTAAACCATTTTATCATTCTATGATCCTGTGATAATTCTGACGCAAATTAACTTTTAAGCACCTAAATATGGTATTGTATTTGATCTCAGGTCAGCTATATGACAATGACTCCCAAGGTATTCTGACAAGTTGGTTTGGTTTCCTTTTTTTAGCAAATGTCTATGATAAAGTCTGAGTCAAATACTTCATTGTGGCAGTCAGTTCAATATCAGATGAATGGTAATTAACTCTCTTTCTTTCCTAGTCTGATATGTCAAACTAAGCATGCTTGACTTTCATACTTCATGGCTCCAATGATGCCACCTGGCATCATTAATGCAAACATATTTAACATACCAACAAACGTGTACCTGTCACATTAACTATTACATTTTGTCCTTTTCTTTTTCTGCTTCTTTCCTTTGAAAAGCAGTACAGTTCATCCTGATTCTCTAAGACATTTATTAAGAAGATCCTTAAAAGATGAGAGATGGGAGGCATTGGGATAAGTACTGTAGACTTCATGGCCAGAAACGCAATGAGGCTCTTGAGAATATTTCAGGGCATTACTTTATTCATGAGCTAAAGACAGTGACTGCTGAGTGAATAGTGATCATAATAGTATACCCAATGGGTTTGAAGCCTCTTGCAAGGATATACTAAAAGCTTTTAATATTCTCTCAGCTTGTAACAAATCCCTTCATTATTTGGTGTGTTAAATGAATGCGAAGTGCACTCATCTAAAAATCTGTCTGTCTAAAAATAATATTTTTTGGAAGAGATACTTGGAGAATATAAAAAAGGGAAAAAAACCTCCTCACATGCTTTGACAGAAAGTTATTTTATTTCAAATGCAGTAGCAAAGCTGGAGTCAGCATGGGGTTTTTTTCTTTCTTTTTAACATAAGGGAACAGTGTTGCAAGTTAGAGATGCTGTCAGAGAATACGGTGAAAGGCAAATAGACAACACTTACCATGATACAACAGAGCTCTGAAAGAAAAAAAAAAAACCTACTGAGAATGGTATCTTGTTTTGCAGTAACCCTTGTCTAATGCGGGTTACCAATGTAAAGTTAGTATACCATCTGCAAATTTATACATTTTAAAATACTTCTATGCAGTGAGTTTCTTCAGCTGATCTGAGAGGACTTTACTACATATCACTTTAATGCAGTTAAAATTAAAAGTAAACTGAAAAGAAGAATGCTTATTTAACTTTCAAAAGATCATTCAATAACAAACAGGTTTGTGGAGTCATGGTCTTTGGCCACCTTCCTCCTAGGTGTACCGTGAAGGACTGCTATTACCAGGAGACATTTTTTTCCTAATGAGTTGCTGCAAGCCATGTTTAGATTTGGGTCACTGCAAACAGGGATTTGCCAAACCTAATGACCACTGGATTTAGTGATACCAGTGCTTGTAAATATGTCTCATTCTAGATGCTCTTAACCTGGAAAGAGAATATTTGTTTGGTAACACAAAGAGAATACACTTAGACTATCCTTTGCCTCAACAGGTAAACTCTGCTTTGTCAAAAACCCTTATATTATTATTTAGTTTTATTTCAGCTTTGAAAAAATGATATATGCACTTCTTTTCTAAAAGGAAGGAAACTGTTGTGTCATTTTAATGTTTTTCACATCATCACTTATCTACTGAAATTTGACAGCATGATGGGATCCTTTTGCCTTCAGAATTGTCATCATTCTTCAACTCAACCTGCAGTCATGCACAGCTCAGAAACACACAGAATTGCCGGCATTCTGGAGTTAGCAAGCACTGGTTGACTACATAGCGATCTCTGAGTTCCCCGCTACAGAAAGTTATACGTGACCTTGCAGTAAAATATGGACAAGTGGTTTCAGTTCCTTCAAAATCTGCCAGGAGAACTTTTCTTTAATTTACTTCCTCTGAACATAAAGGGCATTTTTTATTATTTATTTGTGCAGTGGATTTGCAGGGTGTTAAGATGCTGTTACAGGTCATTTTGTGCTGCTGAGCCTGTAAAGTGGTAACGGTGTGCTGTCCCCATAGCTCTAAGGTGTGTTAGTAGTACTGCCTCTCCGCAGCTGGCAGGACGCCTCTGGCAGAGCAGGATGCAACCAGGCTTATGCATTGTACAACTTTTAGTAATGTGTATTGCTTGCTGTGATGCTAAACTCATCTCACACTTGGGACTTGGGCTGTATACTAAGATGCAAGACCACTCAATAACTTTATACTAATCTATGAAATTAAGTGGTGGGGAGAATGGTACAGAAAGATAGATTTCAGTCCAAGAAAAGGAGGTGGCATTAATTCCTGTATGTATACATGGAAGGGGTTGTGGTTTTGTTCTAGTGTGCGATGTAGCCGTACACAGTATAGTGCTATACATTCTAGCATAGGTAGAATAATGTTCATCTACCCCTATTGCTGGGGAGTGGGATATACTGCAATACCAGCACAAATGTAAGAATTTTGACCAAGAACCTCAAAGACATCCAAGTAACTAATTTCCACCAAAATAAATTATAGTTGAGTACCTCAGTGCCACGGTGCATTCCTATCCTTGATGCATGCACCTCCTCATGGGTTTCAGTAAAGACAACACTTGAATATGCTACTGTTATTTAATTTACATTGTTTATGGAATGGGTCTTAATACACCAGGTATAATACCAACTATAGACATGCAACATAAGGGTATTTATCTACAATATCTTTGTCTGTTGATAGAAACGAATAATGAAATAGTGCATGCTGTGAATTTGGGACTGACTACATAATAGTGCTGACTCAGCAATCCAGAACACTACAACATTGGAGAGAGTTTTATGTCTTTGCTTGAGATCACTGAGAAATACAATTCCTATCTCTCAGGAAATTCCATCATTTACAAAACTAGCTCATTTGAATTTGGTATGAACACAAAATAAAATCAAACCTTAACATTCCAGTGACAGCAAATAGTCCTTATTTCTGGTTTGAGACTGGTATTTTTAGACCTTTTAAATTTGTTATTGATATGTACTTTTTAAAATTAACCCTTTCTCATCAAAAGGAAGTACTTTTTAATTGTCAGTAAAATGAAGACTTTTCATACTCTATTATTGAAACCCAAGAAGAACTTTACTTTCATGTAGGAGAAAACATGGACCATGATTAGGATACTAACTTTTTTTTCAGGTCTAATGTTGGAATCTGAATTTGGAACCCAACAGATGAGAAGCTCTTTAACCAAAAAAAAAAAGCATTGTGTTTGGGGTTTTTTTTAAAGCATAATATATTTAATCCAAAGGAAGCCTTTAAAAGAGAAGACAGAAAAGACTAAACTTTTCAGTGACTTGCCCATGTTCACTTTTCTTCACTGGAGTTTTCTGAGGTGAGAATTGGCTCTAGAAATGTTAACTCATTTGCATTTATGTTCGACTATTACACACCATTAAAAATATGGATGTACCAATGTTAGATACAAGCTTTAAATGTGCATTTGCAATTGGCCAGAACATGAATGAAATGCTGGTTAATAAAATGCTGATTCAGCATTAGGAACCTGATATTCACTTCATCATAACAGCAGAAGTCAGGGAACATATGGAAATGAGAGTTTTAAATACGTGAAGAAGACAAAGGTGCTACTTTTAGGAAAACACTTGATTTTTCTTCTTCTCTCATAATTTTGTAATGTGCATCTAGGAAAAACCATCTCCTCTTTCTAAAATTTTTGAGGACATACATATTTTATTGTAGCAGATTTGTCACTGGTTAAACAAACTGGCCTAAAGCAAGTCTCTGAGTTCTTAGCCTCTAATAGTATGAAGAAAGTATAAATTATTAAATGCACCCCAATATTCATCTGCAAGTGAATGAGCATTTCCAACAGGTAATGGTTGTATCTGGTGACTTTAAGAACATGCATTAAACAACCTATTATTAGTTATTGCACTTTGAATGCATTCTTTATTTAAAAAAATCATTCTTTGGTCTCATTGTATTTAAAATATGTTAAATAAGTAATACCAGTAACTATCTTGATGAACTTCAAGGATAACTTCCAAGAACAGTGCTCCAACTAGCCTCCAATATTTGCTTTAGGCTTTAGAATAACCTATGTAGCTTGGGATATTATATAAAGAAAAAAAAGGATAAGTGCTCTTGTATACTTCCTGAAAGTAAAGAAGGCTTTTTTTGGAACTATAGGCAAAAAATCAAGTAAAATAAATATTAAATATTAAACACCGATTAAGTGACAACTAGTTTTATTTAGATCTATTTGGATCTATTGGTATTCACAAAAATGAATATGAGGATTTCAGTAGACTGATGGGATTCAAAGAAATTGTAAAAACTTTATGCTGCAAAAGTCTTGGAGAAATTTAAGAGCTTCTGTACCCTAATTGAGGAATGTAGGTAACCACACAGTGCCAAGGGATTACCTGACACTTGAGGAGCGTAACATATTGGTACTTTTGCTGGTGTTCATGAGTCCGTACAAAAAGAATGCTATATCATCCACATTTTAGTTTTTCCTCAAAAGAGTTTTGGTCAGTTTTCTGAAGATGGAAGACTTTACATGGTTCTTTTCATTGACCTGTCTGCAGTGCAAACATTTTTTGTTTTTTGTTTTTCTGAGTAGGTTCAGTTAGACTGAAGTTAGACTTCGCTGATTTGTGTCAGCCATTGAGATATATGCGCATAGAAGGGCATTTTATACTGACTTAAGCAGAAAGTACAGGTTTTTGTATAGCTCAATAAACTAATGTTTTATTTTTCAGAATGCCACGCTTTCATAGCTCCTATCCATAACCCTGATAAGTGTGGTATATATTAATAATTTTTAAAGCAAATCTTTCCCAGATGGAAAGACCTAGAAAATTATAAAGTCTATTTGTGTGTCACTGTCTGCTAGGCTTTCCATTTCAGAAGATCTCGAAGTATTTTACATGGGAATAGGACTATGAGGTTCCCATTTATAAATGCTTAAAGTCAGTCATGGAGACTGTAGCAAAATTAATGTTCTCTTTTGTTTAAAAGAGCAAGGTACTAATGGAAGAACTGTAATTTTCCAAGAAAAGTGAGAAAAAAAAATCTCAACTTTGCTTACTTTGTCTTTGGTTTGTTTTTGTGGTTTATATAATATTCAATGCATGAATTATATTGATGTGATTTGCTAAGTGTGTTTTCTTTTGACAAAGAGATTTGAAGGAGGAGATTATACAATTGTAAGGTCATCATTGTCACATTCCCTGCTTGAGTTTTAATACACAATATAAAGAAAATATTTCTTTTTAGTAACTTTTAATGGAGTGGATCTCATGATCCAAGTAAGAAGTTTGGCAGAAAATGTCAAAACAGGAAGTATGTAATGCCTGGACTGTCCACAAGTTTGAGGTTTGGAGAACTTTGCATCTCCATGGGTGGCTCAGCACATCTGGCCCTTGTTAGTAGTCTGTAGGGACTCCCAATTGTTCTCTCCCAGAGTCTTATATTACAGATAAATTATTTCTAAATTATAACCAAATTCTCAGGCAATTCATTTCCTTTTTCATAAGGTATTTTGGAAATGCCTATTAAGTTAGCTAACCTGGGAAGAAGAAAGCAGGCACACACACACACATCCATGCACACACACTTATATACTGGTTTTTAAATTCAACATCAAATTAACAGTTTGTGACTAACCTCATGTCTGATATGGAGGAGCTCTTGTGACTGCTATGTAATTCAAATGAAATAAAATTAGTAAATGTCTCAGCTTTAAACAAGGTCATTTTACAGTGAATGTTAATAACTAAACCTATTGGAAGTGTATTCTTCATGTTACAAAATGCAATGTTGTAATGCTAGAACTAGCACAGCAGACAAACTTATGATGATTCATATTCAGATAGGCGAAGTTCATCTCAACTAGAAAAGTTCTCATCATCTCTTTAATCTCATCATCATAAAGGATGAACTGTACATCTCTTTCACTGATTTACTAGTTGGTACAGAATTCTTCCAATTATGTGCCTTACTCTTCTACATTAGTGGCTGTTAAGAACAGATATCTATCTATCTATCTATCTACCATCTATCTGATGTATCTAGCTAATGTAGTAAAATTATGTTTTACAGGTGAGAGAGTGAAGGATAACCCATACTTTGAGTTGAGAAAATAATTTTAATTTATGAGTTTGAGAAATGCCTGTTGGGCTGGTAACAGTGAGGAAAATTCTTCTATTTGAAGATTTGTAGAAACTCACTAAATGATGGTTCGATCATCATGGTGATGATTTGGGACCTGATTGAGGACACCAGAAGAGAACTCAGTGATGGAAGTGGTGTTTCTTGGAGGTCTGATAAAAGCTATTATTCTTTTCCATTGCTGCTGTTTGTATTCCATGGTAGCCCATCAAGCATACATATTCACAGTCTGAATAACATCAAAAAATCATCTGAGACCTCATTTTATCCTTCAGTAAAGGAGCAACACTGTTATGTATAGTGAGAGATGAAGATGAACAAGTGATGACATTCTTTGCTGTGTATAACTACCTCAGTGTTACAAAAACCTAGTTGCACACTGCTAACATGTACATGCCTTTGCTTATCTGCCACAGATCCACTGAACAAAACAGTAATGCTGAGGAACAATTCATGTCCATACACAGTATGAATCAGATATTGTCGGGAGATGAATTTTCTTCCCAAGAAGACATATGCACTTTTTCATTCAACTATTCCAAAGAAACCACTGGTGGAAACTAAATGAATTTTGAATTGTTTTTTCTTAATCTCATCTTCTTTACAGCACCGTACTACCAGGCCCTTAAAGCCAATGGAAGTTATAAATAAAAAACATTATCTGCCCTTTATTTGTTATTATATTAAAACATATGCATCATAGTTGCTGTAAGGTAGTTTCTTCTGTGGCTCGGAATTTACTCCCAAACAAGTATTTCTTTGGAAACACAGTTGGCTCTCAGTTATTTTTTTTTTTTAATTGAGGGCTAATTTCTTTTTCTTGCCTTTCTTCCCTTTTCTACAGTTACTGGTTTAGAAACACACTATCTGCTAACACAAAATGAAAATAATGCAAGGGAATATACAGTACTAAGACATGATTTAATTTTAAAGAAAAAAAAATCATTGATTTTTTGGTAAAACTTTTCTTAGGTTTTTTTTTTTTCCTATTTGCAAAACATTCTTTTGTAACACATGCAGATTTCTGTCATCTGCAATGAGACTTTTGTTGGTCTTTCGCAGATAAATATAGCCAGTGTCTTGTGAGTCAAAATTCTACCCTAAGATTGAAGTTAATACCAGAATATTGTGGAAAGTACAGAGCTACTTCTGATTGTCAGGAAAGCTCCCACAGACTTCTGTGTTTCCATATCAAACTCTACGTCTTTATACTGACAAACATAATTTCTTGCTATTTGATATTAGTTGGAAAATTTTGGATAGGAAACCACTGTTTCTAGAATATTAGAATTGTATTATTGTCCTCACACCTCTCTTGTTCTTATAAACTTATATTTTAACCCCTCTCTGTCCTCAAAATTATCCCTGCAGGCTTGTTGACTGTGAGCTCATGGAAGATTTTCATTACAGTACACTTGATGTACCTACCCCAGAACAAATGCCAGTTTAAAATAGCACGTGCAGGTATCAGCTGAATTGAATGTTCCCGTTTACTAGAAAGCATGAATTTCTGAATATTTGAATAATGTTGTGAAGACGCATCCCAAAAACACTTACAGCCATCCTTGTTTTGGATGGTGTTGACTATGGCTTTTTTTTTTTCTTTTTATGCTGCTTGCTTGTACATCAGAAATGTTTCCTAGCGCGCTGCTGTTCAGTGTTCAGACAATCAGCCATCTAGAAAAAACAGAGGAAAAAGGAGTGAGACACTGTAGGTAGAGATCAATTAAAAGTATTTAAAATTCAGCCTAACTTAATTTAGATCTGCAAAAGTAAGCAATTGTTCTGAGCAGGTACTTTCATTAGAAGCACATGATAGACAAGAATGGTGGGGTTTATCTGCTGAAATGAGAGTGTGTACAATTGAGAAAGATACTTCAGGCTCCCTCTAAGATCAATGGAAATCGTTGAATGCAGTTAGTCACATTTATGGTTTGATTCATCCTTCAGTATATGCCTGCTTTGGACGGATGATTAATTTCTTAAGCTCCTCTGACTGTATTAACGGGACCTCTATTGGCTGGAATAGGACCCAGTGCAGCTACTTCAGGTATAGACAGAGAGGGTATTACAGATGTCTGAAGCAAAAATGGGATGAATCCCATTATATAAGAACAACTCACATTGTCTAGGGTGAAAATGAAGTACAGAAAGGGGAATACAGCAGACCTAACTGCTGTCCAAATTGGGAGTCCATAACCAGAAAATATGAAAAACTTAATTGCTTTTAAAACTGAAGCTCACACATGCACACGCGCACACACACACATATAAAAGGAATTGCAGAACATACTGTAGTGAAAGTAGAGAATAGGACTTGATTGAAGATATCCTTTCCTGTCTTATGCTGTATTCAAGTAAGCCTAAAGAAATTGGTTCAGAGTTGCAGTATGAATATTTATACAAACATAAGTTAAAGCCTTCCCCAATGCTTATTCAAAACTTCCTATTTCTAGTAAAAAAAAAAATCCTACAAGTAAATTTAGAGCAAGAATACACTAATAATGTGAATACAAGTGCTACATGGCAACCAGTTAGTGCTATATTTTATCCTAGCTAATACTCATGGAGAAGGTAGTTTTTTTTAAAAGATATTAATGGCTAATTTATGTGTGCATTAGCTGACTACCCTTATAAATTTCATCCTAATTGTTGCTTTTCGTTCCTTATCAGAGCTGGTCAGATAACAAAAAAATCACTTATGAATATTTTAATGAATAAATAGAGTGAGCTCTATGCTGTTATTCTGTGCACCATATTGTGTATTATTTGACAGTATTCTGACAACTGACACTTTCATGAAAATGAGTGCAAATCCCACAAGCGCAAGCCAGTGTGATTGTTCATCCAAAATTCCTCACCAGTAATATATTTTATGCTTTCTCTAGTTGTCACTTGTTACATTCCTCTTTAAAAAGATTCACATATCCATTGGGCTCCAAAAACAATACTACGAGACTTAAGTAAAAGTATCAATATGATGAAAGAATACCCCAAAACTAATTGATTGTTCTGAAACGTGGACGGCTGCAAGTCATTTAAATAATCTGATCAATGATTAAGTATTTACAGTATGAATAATTAAGGCTGCATTCAGAGCACAAAGAATCATTGAAGTAATGGCTTACATGGTTAAAGCGAAGCACATTTTTAACCTCTTTGCTAGTTTGTAGTAAAACTTGTTTACAGATTGTGGTCCTGTTTGCCAGTGATGCTGGAATTAATAAGCAAGGGAGACAGGGAAGAGGCAAGAAGCTGTCAATTGTTCTGTGCTACTTCTGTTTTATACACCTCTACTGATTGTACTGGAGAAGGTTGGGAGGTTGAGTAAACTCTCAATTAAGCCTGTTATCCACAACAACAAAAAAATCAGCAAATCCAAGTTTGTGAACAAACACAGAAATACAACACAGCCTGTGCTTTTACTTTTGGAGCCTGGATAAAAGTGCATGCAGGTAAGAAATAATCTTCTGTTTTACCCCCTGACACTACTGATTTTCCATCACCCTGAAACAGTCTCTTTGGCTTTTTTCTTTGACTCCTCTGTGTCTAATAGTTTTTGTTCCAGATGCCATTTTATCATTGCTAGAGCTCATAGTTGCAATAGTTGCTCTTTTTAGATAAATATCTCAGGTTTATTACCCTTTGTGAAATGGGATTTTTAAAATCTATAAACTAATATTTTGTTCTCTAATTCCTTAATTTTTGAGAGAAAAATTTCTTTAATGTCTGTTTCTTCATCTTTAAATGTTAGGGTTAGCCTTGGATTTGATCTAATCTCTGTTATAACTTTATAAACCTTGCATGGATTGCTTTGATGTTCACTTGCATCCAGTGAGCAGACATTCAGCTTTTTCAGTCCTTTTCATAATACAAATCTTTGAAGCTTGATAGAATTTTTGTTGCAGTAGGATGTACTCAATCAGCAGCAATTATAGTATTTCCAAGATATGGTGCCTATGCTGGGTGAATACACATCAAACCAACACCAATCCCCAAGCTACATGTTTGAAAAAGAGATTGAAACAAAAATGGAGTTGCCTATAGTATTAAAAAAATACTGTTATTTTTAATAGAGTCAAGCTAGGTTTCTTTTATTTGCTATTTCTTTTATATATATATCTTTAAATATATATGTATGTTATGAGTCATTAGAACAGCTCATCTTGAGAAGAGGTAAATTCAGTTGTACTTGCAATCTGTCTTTACTTCTGTGCTTTATGCTAAGTTTAGGTTTTCTTCTAAAAATTGTGTTATAAGGAGAAAGTAACATGCAGGCAAACTCAGAAGTTCCTGCAGGACCCTATTTTCTCTCCTGTGTTACACTGCTTAATGATCCGTCTGCCTTATTTCCCACCAACTTCTCTTCTTCGTGTTTAAAGTTAGGTGTTAGAAAATGATCCGGGCATGTGAAAGCTGGTTTATATATCAAATACTTGACAAAACTATGGCAGTTTATACCAACTAAGGGTTTTTCTTGTAGTCTATTTCAAATATTCCTTCTCCATGTTACTTAGTCATGGTAGTACAATGACATGAGCCTATAAGAGAAATCTTTAATAGCTGCACCTCATGCTGAACTATTGTGAATATTAATAGAATGTCATCCTATTGTCAGTATGAAATTTTTCATCATCATGAATATGCATTTTATCGTGATGGGAGCCAGTCTAGCCCCATCAACCTCTACTTGAGGAATCTCTGAAGTATCATGAGATACATGATGAATTTAAATCTGATCATGACCTTAATCTGTCTCTTTTCTAAACGTGATGGTGTTTCTGCCTAAGAGTTTACAGAAAGAAAACAAAAAATTCTTTATATATTAGAACAAAAAGGAATTTTATCTCTCAACTTTGACCTTTGTAAGGAGTTATGGAGGAGCAGAATGAAAAATGGACCTTTAATTCACTAATTTTTCAAGTCTTCCCCCAACTTCAGCAGAATTGCACAGTCTCATTTCTCGTGTGGTGCCTCCAGGTGCACAAATACATTTTCACTAGCCAAAAGAAACAATGGAAAATAAAGAAAAAATACTTTCTCTTTGATTAAGAGGAAAACGAACATAAGAAAAACACTCAGATTTTTTTTCTTTTAATTAAAAAGAAACAAAAGAAACAAACTGAACATGAACAAATTACCAAAGAATAAATTACAGGAAAAGAAAGCAGCAATTTCCCTAACAGTATTGATGATGACTAAAGCCAAATGGAAGAAGATTCAGGAGAAAAACAGCTGGAGCAATCGTTATTTGGAGATTTGCTAATTGATTGAGGCTCTCCTTTCGTGTTTACAAATTTGGTGGTAGCTACCAGCCAAAACTACAATTTCAAACCTCTTAGGTCCCCTGTTTGGTAGAAAACACACAGGAGGTAACTATGGATTAAGCCCCAGTTCTACAACTGAAAGGAAAAACTGCTGCAAACGTCAGTGAGAATCTGCACCTGCCTGTAGGCACCTCTGGCCTTAGGTATTTAGTAAAAATACATTGATGGACAAGCTTTGATAAGTATGAACTGTGCTCGTTCTAGGAAACACTAGAAACCAAAGCTTCTTTTCTCTCTGCAGCTGGTCACATTTTTCTCTACATATCTTCTGTTTAAGTCAGTGACTACAAGCAGTTTATTTATTGGGCTTTGGTCAACTGTACACATGGAGGCATTCCTAGCAGCAGATGAATTGTCCGTTAGCTGCCTGCTTGCCGGCCCACTTCAACTGGCTTCACCAAGTGTTGATTTCACACAAAAATGGTGGGGTAAGAGGGCAACAGCAGAACACAAATTTTGGAACCCAGGATAACAAAATGTGCTATTCTGTATTCTAATGATTAATTATTGTTTAGCAAAGCCTTTGCAATCCTCATTTGAAAGGCATTGTATTAGTACAGTTTGTTAAAGTAGTAACACGTCTGAAAATAAAAGAAATGTGACTAGTCATTTGGACACACAAGTGACAAAAAAGCACTATAAAGAAAAGTACCTTTTCCTTCTCACTTTATCCTTTCACTGGTAGGTTAAATGATTCCATCTTTTACTTAATAGAAGTTGATCTTATCATCAAGGGTCTGATCCATGTAAAATGGGCCCTAACCAGCACTTAAGTGTCCAGATCTGAAATACATCTGAAGTCTCTTGTTCACGTATCATCTGATTCTAGAACCCTTAGTGCCTTAGGTTTCTAGAGTTTTTCCCTCTTAAAGTGTGCTACATATCTAAAATTGTCCCTCTTGACGGGTCTGATGTAGTCAAGACTTTTTCACACACAACGTAGAAGCAGGATAAGAAAGATATGGCTAATATTTGGTTGCCTCAAACTCAGATGTAAGGACTCCAAAATATGTGACAGTATGTAAACCTTTTTAAATATGTTAACACTGCCAATAGCGGAACCAGCAACAAACATTTTCTAACACAGCTAGGCATAAAGGTGATATATAACTGCAAAAGGGCAAATGGTGATTTGTGGTTCATTTGCTCCAACATGGTACTTTGTGCAAGTCGCAAAATCTACAAAGTAAGAAGAAAGGAAGCATAACGAGAGATGTTTGATAGAATCAGGATAACTCTGCAGGAAAGATGCTCGGTGAAACTAGAACAAGTCCTGGTCCATCCCCCAAAAGATGAACTATGTCAAGACCAACTAAGGTCACCCCTTTTCTTTTGTGGAAGTTGTCAGGCAGAACAAAACATCAGTAAGGACAACGGAGCAGAAAAACATCCATGCTTCAGCCACAGTTTCCTTCATTAAAGAGCTCTTAATCCTGGTCACCTCCATCTCAGCAATAGGGTACCTCAGCCATCAGTCCTAACTTGCCCTAACTAGAGGTGTGTGGTTCTGTTCACCTTCAGCTGATTTAGGATAAAATTGTTAAGGATTAACTGTTTGAATACGTAGTGATGATGATTATATTGATCATGTGTATTGTCAATGAATGTCAGCCCAGTAAAGTACTGAAGTTATAAACTAGCCTAATTTGTCAGTTTTTTAAGTGCTTCTGTCAGAATGTTCTCTAATATGTGCGATATACAAATACATTCAGTCTGTGGCACAGACAGTCTTTCTGTCTTGGTGATTTATTCTGTAATGGAAGAATTGTTTCTTAACGTGCCTTCATAGTGTGCAAAAAGCTTTTCTCAGTTGATACTTCTCAGTGCTACTGTAGCACAATTACAAGAATTATTTATTATTATATTAAGAAAATACTGAAATCTCACCCAAGGTAATTATTTTGCAGATTTGGATTCTGTTATAAGGACAAATAAATAGCTCCTGTTTAAATGCATCTACAAAGACCTAAAAGCTTCATTATAAGAAGTCTTTAAGACGGGACTTTATTCCTTTTCTTGCCTTTTTTATTATTATTTTTTTTTGCTTATAATTATGTATTATCCTCTGACAACAGCAATGTAGTACGTGAATGTGTTTTAGCTGTGATGCAGATATCAGCCTATGGGTATATTTAGCAAATCCAATAACACTTCACTACTCGTTCTCAGAACATTTAAAAATGTACAAAAGTGTGAAGATAAACCCCCTCAGAGAGCTTCTTGTCTCCAGTGGTGCAAAGCAGAAGGTCTCTAGCAGTCTCAGGCAGCATGGTCCTTGTGTTTTTCAGATCAGTTTGTCTAACGAAAGCCATCAAATTATGTATTGGATTTGGTGAAGTATAAGAGTGAAAAGCTCAAAATAATTTTTAATGAGGGTTGGTGTTGGGTTTTTTTGTTTGGTTGGGTTTTTTTAATTTTTTTCTTTTCTTTTTTTAAATTTTATCTGTTTTGGAATACATACATATGGTGAAATCAGTGCTGAACCCTCTGAAACCCATTGTGCCCAAGTGGGAGAGAGCTTCATCTGCCTATTTCCCTTGGAAAAAACAAGCAGCAAGTAAGGTGTGGACGGAGGCTGGGTGCGAAGAGCCTCACATCTCTATAGATATCTCTTCTAACAGTATACAGAGTATACAAAGTGGCTGAAGGAAAGTATATAAAAGGGACTGTTTACTCTCCAGGGCAATCCAACCTCCCCCTTAGCCCTTGCTTGCAAGTTCTGGCAGCACAGTGCTGCTGAAAGAGCTTTGGCTGAATACAGATGATCTCTGAAAAAGCAATTGTACAGCCCCTCCCTGATTTGAGTGGAAGCTGGATGATGTAGGCTGTAACTTCCAGAATCAGTCAAATTCCTTCTGTGACAGATTCTTGAACCAGTCTCTGATTTTATAATATGATAGATTCTGGTTTCAGAGACGCAGGGGCTAAGTTATAGGTAGTCAAGTACACACCTAGAGTTCCCATTCAAGGAAAATACGTAAGTACAGCTTTAAATCAACTGCATAGTTGAGATCTATTAACATATGGAACTCTTTAAATCTGTGTCTAATATTAAACAAGTACTTAAATATTTTGCCAAATATAGATAGATCACTTAAGTAGAAATGATGAAGAGCTTTGCTGAAAGAGCACTTTGTAGCAAGAAAAGACAAAGCCATTTCTTCACACATTGTTAATATCCCATGATTTGGTTCTGAGAATATTTCGGTCTGCATCCTGAAGGTAGGAAAAGGCTTCTTAGGTCTCCTGATAAATGAAACAAATATCTCCATTCTAGTAAGAATTAGAGCAGATCATTATGAAAGACCATAGGAATTAGGAAAATGCCTGGAGAGCACATGCTTGTACAGGAATATCTGTACACCAAGTTCAGTTAGGCCCTGGATTTGATCTTCTGTTTCCTCTGTCTGTTCTTGTCCTAGTCTGTCCTTTTTCTTCTACTTCCTCATTCTTCCCCACTTGACCCCCCTTATTCTTTCCTTTCCCGTCTTGGATTTGAAAGCTACTTTTTTTCTTAATTCCTTTCCATCACCTTTGATAGCATTTTTTAGCTGAATCCATGCCAAATTACTCATAGTCTCCACTTTGTATTTAATTTCTTTCCTTGCTAACTGACATCTGCCCTACTTTTCCTCTAGCAATTCTGTCTTCTCATGGCAATAAAAGAAAAAAATCATGGCATGGGGCTAAACCCTACAATCCTCAGCCCTGGTTAGAAACCATCGAGCTCCTCGGTGCAGTTTGTCTCATCTCTGCTCATACTGTTGTGGGCAGTACACAGGCATGATTCACAGCAAATGCCAAGGGTATTCCCCATAAGCAGCAAGAATAAAGCCAGACAAGTTTGATTCCCCTATCCTACACGTCATTCAACATTATATAGCTTGGCTTTGACCCCTCGAGCACCTCCACGTGCCCTCATGACGTGGATCAGGGTATGTGCCACGCACCCAGACTTTTTTTGCTGATGGGTCGCCGTACAGCCCATACATTATTTCAGATGTTCTGAACTGACCAAATATATATTTACATTTTACAGTGCCTTAGGGCTTCAGCAGTACCACATGGGGCTCAGAGAGAGCCCAGGGCCGAGGTCTACGTAAGGTATATCTGAATACTCTTCTTCAGAAAGCGCACTGTGGCTGTGAGCCAATCTGTGCCACTTGGTCTCAAACATGAAACCATCCTTGGCTAGTTTTGCATACTAATGTAGATTTATCCTGAGGATAGCCAGGGACTGCCTTTGCAAATGCATTTTGTTTTCCCAGGTGCGCCCTCTGTTCGGACACACCTAGGAGGATTGATGTGCCAGAGGTTCTCCGCAGGAGAAAGTGGCCTGGAGAAAGCTGCTTCGTTGATGCTTTGGGCTAGAAGTGGCTCACAGTGATGATAGCAGTGTATCTCCAGCTGGTCACCCTGAATGTGAAACTTCACAAATCTAAGCAGATCTGTCACTGAACAGGCCTGGCCACCTGAATGTGGCATTACAATTAGGCCTACCAGAGAACAACTTTGCAAGAGAAATAGAAGTGACACATTCAAGTTGCAGCGATGCTTACCTAGGGACAAGAGGGTTATTGCTGGGGACTTAATTTATGTGTAGGGGTATTCACTGTTGCCTTGTCTTTGTTTGTGCCTAAAAAGAGAGCTTATCTCCCACTGGTGACCCACAAACTCAGTCTTATTATTATTGCTCCAGTAAGGACTACCTGAAAAAGCAAAATTGGTTGCCAAGGTGTCTATCTTTACTACATTTTAAGAGAGCAGCTACTTACCCTAATAAAATATCTGTTAGTAGTAGTCAAATGAACACCAAAAAAAGTTTTCCCTTTCAGCCTCCACTGAAGCTTCAATATTTCATCATTATCACTCTCTCTAATGCGTCCTTATTTTATCAGCTTGCTCATTAGTTTTATGAATTTTCACAGATGAAATGTGTTTGCCCACTTCTCATTTTTCACCCTAAAGTCTCAAACACATAGACAAAAATCACCAGTTTAGTTTAGATGAACATCCTTCTTATAGTTTCAGGGCTCATTTATACTGTTCCCAAATGCATTAGTATTGTGCCTATAGGTATAAGAAGCACCAGTAGATGGCTCTGTAATTCCTGAATTATAAGCAAGGAAACAGAGAGGCTTTGATAGCTTTGACTTTTGTGAGCAGATTTGATTTGGTGACACCAATGACAGGAATGAACTTCATGCCGACTTGCTGAAATGGGACACTTCCATTTGTTATGTCACGCCATTTCAAAATGGCCAGTCTGTCCTCGACCCACCTCGACCTTGAGGACTTCCGATGGAGCACCGGGAATACTGTCATCCCGTGCGGGCGATGGCTCCAAATAAATCGGCAGCAGGATGACACCCAGCTTATGGGAGAGGGCAGAATTACTAAGCATTGCCATGCACTGCTCACTGCAGAACAATAAGAATGATGTGGAGGCTTCTACAGATGCCCGGATCCAGCGATACCATACCCTGGGAAATGGGAATAAGTATGAGTGTAACAGAACTGTGCTGAACATATGCCTGCACTGAAATTAACTACCAAACACTCAGAAAAGGTTGTTTCTGTTTTACTTAAAAAATAAATCTATCTGAAAATGGGATAGATAAAAGCAGGAAGGAAATGCACTGTAAAAAACCCCGGCTTTTATTAATCAAGTAGTTTAATCATTTGTTACAGGCAATTTAGATGAAGTAATAGGATTTCCTCTCTGCACAGCCCGCATTCCTGAATGCAGGACTGGGTGTGCTTGTAAAGGAGATTTCAAGCATGCTTGTGTGCTCTGGCTGAGGTTTGCTGGACCGCCTCTGTGTATTCTTCCACGACTTAAACTCCTTTGAATATGTGTAAAAATTACTGTAGAATAAGGGGATTTTGAAAATTTGTATGTGGGACTCAGCACCCAATACAAATGCTGGCTGTATCTAAATGTGAATGGAAGCATCTAAATTAAAAGCATGGACATAGTAGGAATCCTTCTAGAGTCTGAAAAAGAGCAGAGAGCAATTCAATGTCTAACAAAGCAAATATGTTTCATCTGTACCAGCTGAGATGCTTATTTGTATGTTCTAAGTGAATCCAAAACCATATGAAAACAACACAGAAAATGCTAAACTTACCTTTATAACTGCTATTTTCCCCCTGAATTAGATATTCTACATTACAAATATTTCATTTCATACTTCGTAATGAAAAATAATATTAGTAAACCCCCCAGAAAATTGTCCTAATAGTACTTTCTGAAGGAAATTTATTTTATAGACATTTTCCAGCTAGTCCTAGCGTGTGTTTCAATGGCACATAAATACTGTCTCTGCTATTGTTTATCTGCTTTAAAAACAGATATGAACTGTTTTAAAAACAAAGATTCATCCATTTCATACAAATAGCAAAAATATATGAGGATGTTGATACTTAAACATCAACGTTAAACTTTGTGTGTTTACGTCAATAACTCTCACATAACCAAAATAATGATCTGCTATGCCTTTTTATAAAAACAAGATATTCTCTAAGCCCCTTACTAGCTTCCCTTGCCATTGGCAATGGTTTCCAGAGTAAGGAAAGTAAGAATACAATGGAGAAAATTCATATATCACTATTCTTTATTTTGCTGCAGAGAAGCTGCATATGGAGAGATCATTCCATTTATATAATGCAGTAAATTTCTGTGACCTTTCATTTACTTAGAAAAGGCTAAAGTATCTCACAGCATTCAGTATTCAGCACTGGTATTATCTCAGGAAACAATGCTCTTTAAATAATCTGAGGCAAAAGCATTATCATGCTTTAGAATACAGTCGTTTCTATTTGGGTAAAAGAAAAACCTGAGTTTAAGGTAATCCGTACCTTCTTTAAATTTTTGTAGACCAAAATATATTTTAAATTTACCTTATTAATTACAATTAAATAAATTTTGTTTCTATTGAGAATGATATTATCAGGGTAAGCTACCTTGAATTACATTACATTCACTACCTAAGTGCAGGCAGTCTTACTGGAATGGCTGATGTGTGGCAAATACTTCCATCATAGCTATATTCAACTTCTGCCCTATGGCAAGCCTGAGATAATTAGATTGTAATATGTGAATCCCACATGACTTCTGTATTCAAATACCTAAAGAATGGGGGGAAAAATACACTCAGATTCAAGTAAATACAGGCTATGTACCGTCTTAACTGCATACAGTGGCAATAGGCATCTATGACAAATGTCGTATTATTTGGTAATACTAGTTTATTAGCAACATTTGACTTCTTCATCCTCACTTTGTCGTGCGACAGATCAGTATCTATCTGAAATGAGACTACTTCTGAATCTTCCAGCTTTAACCACCGTCATAGAACTGACAGAGGCTAATGGAGAGGTGCTTTTTCATTCATTTCTGAATTAGAGAATTATCTTTATCCCCATTCCTGTCCTGGATCAGGAGCATGTTTGAACACTGCAGTTATATTACATTTCAAAATTAGAATTCAGATTTTTATGGCCTGTAAAAACCAGTCTCATAAAGTTACAGAGAGAGAACAGATTAAATAACTGCCATACATAGTACAGAAAAATCTTTTTAATATTAACACTATATTTACTAGCTCTAGATTTTTTTTCTGGGTTTCTCGATCCATCTGCTGTAGGGGAGTGCCTGTATATATTCAATTTTATTTATTCTAACCACTAGCACATTACCATGATGTGAATAATACAATTCATATCAGTTGAGATAAAAGCAGTAATTTTACTAAAGAGTTAAGAAAGAAACCCCAACATACTGATTTTCCAGTAATTTTAAGTTAAATGCTAGAAAATTACATCCATTCTTCTCTGCAGTATGCAATATTAAGACCAGATTTTTTTCAAGATTCTGAATGATTACACTTAATGCCACTCATCCATATTGGTATAATAACTGCTGGAGAACTCTAGGAACAGATCATTTCCTTCTCAGTTATGTTATAACTTGTATATAGTATACACTTCTTATATAAACTGCATGGTATATATGCATTCAAAAGGGTAAAAAAAAAAATTAAATTGAAGACAAAACTAGAAAACCTTCAACAGAGACTTTCCAAATGTTTTGGAAGTGTTTATGGATACAAAAAAGAACGTTGGCAGGTATCATTATTATCAAAACCAACCCAAAACTCATATGCACAGTCACACTCATGCATACCTACACACACTTACAAGCTAGCTGCTATATCAGGATGTGATTGTTTGCCCTGACTGATCTGGGGGTTTGGTGTAAGTTGTTTTTTTTTTTAACAGTGTCTCGATTTGAGATAGAGCAAAACCAATATTCTTTTCAGTAATTTTACCTTTCAGTTAAGTCTCTTCTGACTGCACTCTCTGAAATTAACTGTGTATTTTTCAGATAGTGTCCACTTATAGCAGCAATAACATTTGATGTTTATAGTTAATACAAAGGGATGGTATGCAGGGAGGCTCTTGCTCATACTTATTCCCATAACAACCAAGGTCAGGTAACTTTGTTATTTGCCCCATTGGATGGTTGGAAGCGGAAAACTGTAGAGGGGTCACACCTGCGGGGAGAAGTGGACAGGACAGGTGACCCAAAACTGACCATCAGGGTATACCATCCCATCTCATGCTCACTATAACAGCTGAGGGATCAAAGGGGTCAAGTTGCTTCTTCTTTTGCTTCTTCTTCTTCAAAGGCTGGTGTCCAAGGAGGACTCTGTCCATTTTGCCTTTGATCTCATTCTGTGTGTTCTTGAATCCAGTTCCTGTCTGCCACAGAGTCCAGTCCTAGTGCTGGCCGGTGACACGATCATCATCCTGGGAGCTTGATATTGATTTTGTATAGATTTGTATCTATTTCATTATTTTCTTATTAATATTATCTTTTCTTTTTATTCTTAATCTTTCACAATAGCTGTTTTAAGGGGTTTTCTTTCAACATATAAGTCTCTCCCTCTCTCCACCTGCCACGTTATTCTCTCTCCTTTGCCTTTCTTGGAAGAGAGAGGGGTTAATAGAGAGCATCTGTCATTTGTTTAGTGGGCAGCCCAGCCTAAACCTTGACAAACAGAAAAGGTTTGGGTTTGAAGTTTTTCTGCTTCCTAAGGTGGCTGTATCCTTATCCTCTATCAAGTAAGACTGGAGAGAACTCAAAGCAGATGGTAGAAAGTAACCAGAGTGAGAGATGAAGCAAATACTTCAGAAAGAATTGTGAGAGAGCCATTCTATCTGCATCATGCCAGGACGCTTCTCAGCCCACATCCACACTATAATTAGGTATCACATGGGATCCATGGCTAGTAATGCTTTCACACAACAAGCTCAGAATGATTTAGTACAAAATTTAGAAAATGTACAGATGGACATCTTTACTTTTTGGCACACTAGGGAGTCTTTATTTGAAAAATGTTTTGATATGTATTTTTTAATGCTTTTAAATGTATACATATATAATAGCATAAAATCATAAATATCTAGCTATTTGCCTTAAAGTGTATGTATTTTTCACCACCGTGTACATGTGCTCTGCTTTATATAAAAGCAAATTCATGCCATATACATCTCTTAAGATCATTCTTGATGGCAATATTGGGTGAGAAAGCAGCCTATCCCTGTAAAAGTTCCCGGTAGATGCTGTTTAAGGAACACTCCTATTTGTGTAAATGAAAAGTATGTTTCTCTAGGGGACAGATTGTACCAATGACCGAATGAAGAAAACCACAGACTCCACAAACCCTGCTAGGAATGAGTGGCTAATGACAACATAACCCTTATAAGGAATTACATATCCTATCCAGACCTCTCCAACAAGGATTATTTTATTGATTTCAGGGAGTTGAGTGACTTGAATGACACAAATAAATACCTTACTAACATGCAACGTCCTCAAAAAATATATTTATATCAGGTCTCCAATATTTGGTCAGTTGAAGGATGCATTGGCACCTTACCAACAGCCCAGAGGATGCATATAATTTACATAAAGTAGATTGGATTTCCTTCCCTCTCATCTCTTTGAAGGTAGGATGAGATGCAGAGATTCATTTGTTCAAGCATATGTTGGTGGTTAGACAAATATATGCAAGGAAGTCCTTGGGTGATTGATAAAAGACTGTTCTTACAGGTCAAAATAATGTGACCTTGAAATACAGGAATTTTGCCTTTCCTTAGTTACAAACAGGTATCTGAACAGTGACAAGGTATATTGCTTTCATTTTGTTTCCTGTTCATTATTGAAAATACTCCTACAATTCTGTATTTGAAAAAGTTAATGAATTTAAAACTTCTGAACTAGGAAAAAAATCCAAACCCTGTACATTAATTAAATACTCTACTTTCCTAATGACCACTGTTACTAGAGGCTGTTTTCATCTTGTCCACCTGGGCTTTGGTAGAGAGACATGATTATGAAGAGTATCAATCCATTTGACAGTAAGAAGCATATTGAGACATACCGTAAACTGTCACCAGTATGAATTAGGGAAGAACATAAGAAGAGCAAAAGCAAACTGCAACCTTCAAGAAAAAACAAAACAAAACAAACAAAAATATAAGCATAATTCTTTAAAGGAATAAGTAAAATTTTTATATGAGGTTCTAATGAATAGTAACTGTTTTGGAAATTTAAATGGTAACAAACTGGCCATTCATTATTAAAAGAGATCTGAAGAGAAGTGATATGCAGAAAGATGTTCTTTTAAAAGCTACGGGTTTGATCACTCCTAACTCCTAAATTAAACAATACAGTTAGTTGAAAATAAATGATTTAATATTTATTCATGGAGCAAACACTCAAAATGTAAGAAAGATAGATTGCATTTATTGTACAAAGTTAAATGGTTGAATCCTTGCTTTCAGTAAACTGCAGAACACAACCTTAATTATTAATTAGGAGTCAGCTGAACCTAGGATTAATTATAGAACAGCTGCTGCTGCAGACCCACAATCAAGAGTTCTTGAGTGAGCAAGGGTACTTGCTGTGGGAATACAGGGTGATAAATTCTTCTATGCTACTGAGCTGAATTGTTTGCAGATCTGCCCAGAAAATGCTTCAGAAAGTGTCAAATGACAGCTCTAGTAAGAACCTATTGTTGGTAAACAAGATTTAATAAAGAGATTGAGCGGCAGATGAGGAGTTGGTATAACAGTAAAAGCAGGTATCTTCGCAATGATTGAAATAGCCCTTGAGTACTGTAGTGCAATATATCCAGCCATGCTGAAAGAGATAAGGAATGCGTCTTAGCAGCAGACAACAGTTATTTGAAGTAATTGCATGTCCAGAACAACTTCTATCCAAAACCACAGGAGCACTCTGGGGTTGTTTTGTGTCTTAAGGTTTACCAAAGCGGTGTCGAATAACAGACCACAATTCACTGCAGGAGAATGCCAACAGCTTGCAAAGCTCAACAGGAGGAAATACTCACAGACTTTGCTACCCTGTCTTAGAAGCACCAGAGACAGCACTTAAAAAATAAATGCTGAGTCTGAAGAAACATACTGATCCTATTCTACTGCCTGATAAACACTGTACCATACAAAAGTGTGCTCAAAATCCCTGTAGCTGGAGATCTTATTAAGATTTTCTTTCCTCAAATCTAATTTGTTTCCCTTCTTGACTATGTTTTTAATGAGGACAGGAAAAGCTCAGTGTGGTAAAGCTCATGGTGCATTTCTTAAATGGAAATAATTGGAAAAAGAAGATCATGACAGTCTTGCCTTGGGTGATTTGATACAATTGTCTGTGGAGGGGTTGTATTTGAAACTCACAAAATACTTATCTGCATGTATTTTATCCTCAGGAGAAGGGGGAAACCCAGAACAGTTGAAAACCGAATGTCATTGCAAATTGTTTTCTCACTGTAGAACTGAAACTTTTTCAATTTTGGCTATCACAGCACCAGTTGGCAACAAACCAGCAACAAAAAGATAGACTTGGCCAGTGTATGAGTTTCAGTGTACCATTTAAACAAATAACAGTACAAAGTGGCAGGCTACCACATGCAACCGGAATAAAGTAAGATGAGTATTCCAAAGTGACTGCAAATGCAATGCAGATGGGATAGTATGTGGCTAAATTGGGTGGGAGAAGGTTAGCCAAAATACCTTCTAAGATGGGCCAAAATGAATTCTAAGCTCCTCCTCGTATGTTTACAACTTCCAGGGTTCTTTCCTTTTTAGTTTTGCAGAAATCTATAAAATTTAACATCTTTGTGCTCTGCATATTAAATAACATTCCCTCTTGAATTCAGATGGATCAAGATTTCACTCACTTGAAATACAAGTTGCAATCCAGATTGCTACCATAATTTATAGACTTAGATTCTTCAAAATAGCAAACATTTTGGTGTTATGCAGTACATTTGTGTTTATTCCTGTGTGTTGTATTTCCCTCTCATATGTTATGCATATTGTGTCAATTATTTGAAGAAGTATAATACATACATATTTGGAGAGAGAGAGAGAGAGTGTGTATATGAAAGTTTGCACTAAAAAGCGTGAATTTCTACAAGATATCTGTGATCATTTTGGACTATAAAATCAAATATGATTGATGAAAAAGATTTGATAATTTCAGTTTTGAAACTGTCACTGCCTCCAAACAGTCTGATGACTTATCTTTCAGTAATTCACATATCTGTCTAACTTTGGCAAAGAAAATACTTCCTTAACATTGTTTGAAATTTACCAATAGAACGTCTCTAAGCAGTTTCAAAATAAAGTCTAATTTGCTATGATATCAAAGCAAGAAGGGATGTGGTAGATATAATAATAATTCTTAATAACAATAGTTACAGTAATGGTAATTATAATGTTAATAATAATAAGCGTAGTGATCAAAAGTATTTGTTTGCATTTCATGGGAACACATTTGTTCTAATGAGAACTTGCGATGTACTGAATTAGACAGTACTTGAACACAACATGGCAATATCTGAACATAGTAGGACAAGATTCAGTTTTCAAGAGAATCCAAAGTCAAGATCACCCAAACACTGGACAGTTAAATATAACAGGGCTGAGATGGCATTTAAGGACCAGAATCTTCTTAATTGCTTTCTATTGCTGGAGGAGCCTAAGTTCCTTATGGCCATTTTTTTTTTAACCAGGAAGTATGAGAGAGACCTATTTTTACTTCCATATTCAAATGCACACCATTGTGGCAGCACTGAGTTACATTTTGTAGCTCATACTCTAAAACAGAAAGTAGACAAGCATTGCCTTCCTAGCAACTCGATCTCATAGGTACTTTCTAATCACATCTCTGATGTATGTGTCAAAAAAACTCTGAAAGGATGAATCTGCAGAGTGAGCAGCATTTGCTTAAAAATGGTGCTGATACTGCTCGTCACAACTTTCTGAGATGTGATTCCAGAATTTGTCAGCTCTGTTGATAGTAGAGTTCAGTTATCTCATCAAGATTTAGAAGACTGAAAGTTACATTTCTCCAGCTTCCACAATAGCATTGTAAAACAACCACAAACTGATTAATTATCTTACTTTGGCATGAAGACACTCACAATTGTTCTTTTGAAGCTACTCCAGCATACAGCCCCCCCCTCCCCCACCCAAAATGGACATTGAAAATAAAGAAAGAATAACATGATCTTGTTTTGTGTTTAGGGCACACACCAAGGAGAGGGATAATTTGGATTTTGCTCTCTGTGCTGAGGAATATTTATGTATTTTCAAAGAAAACATGTATTTGACAAAATGCTAAGTGTCCTGAGCTGGGAGATGAGCACAAGTCTCTGCTTTCAAATATCTCCATTAATATGGAAAAACATGATGTCAAGCGATCCTACTGCTTTCCATATTCAGCTCTAAAATCTTGATTTAATGTCTTCATTGTGACACACCTTTCACTGAAATGAGGGATAACTCGATTATGCTCCCCAAGCATGTGATGAAGGCACACACATACTGTTGCTCTTTATATCCACAGCCTTCCCAAGTCGATACAAGCATCTGAATCTCTGGCTTCCAGATCTCTTGATCTGTAAACCCCAGATGACTGTGGTAGGAATCGGGTACCTGAATTTCAGGTCCCGCTAAGAACTAAACAGTATTCCTAATTTGGGGAAATACACTTAAAAATCTCATTTCCGTGCTAAGTTTTAAAACTGCATTATGCTTTCGTTCCCATTGGTGCAGTAATTTGGTAAATGGAAACAGACACGGATGTGCTGAATTAATAAGGTGGGCAGATAAAAAATAAGTAGGCATACGATTGAGATTAAAGTAGAACATTAAAAATCAATTTTTTAATCAGTAACTTTTATTTTATTTTATTTTTACTTTCAGTTTCAGATTCATCTGTCTGGAAAACTTAACATTTTGGATTCCCTCTGTAAGTGAATAGACCACTGCTGAACTCTTAAGGAGCTGTGGCTTCTGGAAGGGTGTAAACCTGGTAGACCAGCTGCCAGAAAGCAGTCTCAACGAAGGTGAGTTGGCAAATAATCAGACAAATTTTGAGAACTTAATCAAAAGTGACTTATCTTTTGTGAAACTCCCTTAATTTGATGAATGAGCAAAGTCCAGTGACCCCCAAATCCAGTCACTTGCTTTGTCAACAGCAGTTTCCATCTACAAGTGATTTTGTGACAAGCAGTTGTTGAGAGCACAACATAAAAGAGAAAATCAGCTCATTGCATGTGCTTGCCAGGTATGTGAGAAAGCATGTTGTTCTGCTGCATGTGGGATATGGAAACAGGAATTCTCAACCTCCTGGCCAGAACCAGTCTTTAACCACAGCTTTCACAACTAGGACCGCACATTTTCATTTCTTGGTGTGAATGTGTCAAGAAAAAAATGAATGTTAAGTCTCTCCGACAGCCAGTACATCTGGCTTTTATCCTTCTCACTGCCTTACTCAGGAAGGAATATGGTTATTTTTAAATCCATGTGTCCATGTGTGGAGCCAAATAAACAGAATTCTCCAGCTGGTTCAAAGATGATAGGAAAAGATTTTAAATACTCTAAATTGCATAGGCTTATTTATCATCTGCTAAATCCTCTCTCCAAAAGAATCAAAGGCCTCATTTGTTCATCAAGAACTCAGTACAGCTTTGGTCACCCTATCGCAGCAAAAAAACCCACCCCAAAGTATGTGATTTCATGTACCAGAATACAAATAACAAATTGCAAATATTCTTATGACCAGCTCAAGAACACTTTATAATACATAATATATTAATTAATTGGGACTTTTCAAGCAGACATAACATTCAAAGAGTTGAATAGAATTTCCACCATGATGGTATAGCTAAATTATGGCAAATAAGGGGAGACCAAAACTCACCAAAACTACTGTTGATCTGTTGTCCAGTTCTTCCTGTGACCACAGTTTCTTTTGTTTTTTCATCTCTTCACCTCAAATAGTTTGTGTGTGGTTTGGTGGTGTTGTTTGTTTGCTTGTTTTTAATTACAGTTACTATTGAAAATAATCTCTTAAACAGCATTTGGGAAAAGATACATGATTTTGGTGGCTACCATGGAACCTCAGTTACCAGGATTTTTTGAAGGTGTTGGCAATCAAGTAATTCATAACCCCTGGCCCTACAGCTTCTACAGGTGCTACTTCTCCCTGAATTGACTGTGCAAGACTAATTTGCAGCTAGTTAGAGGTTGTGTGATTCACCTGAGTATGTGTTTTATACACTTTTGCCAGTCTATTTAGTGAATAACGCTAAACAAAAAAATGGCGTGTATAGTTGTCCTGTTTAAACAGATAAAAGAGTTTCCATTTTCTGTGAGTATTTTGTGCATTTGCAAAATAAGGCTTGGTCTGTACTTTGAATGACTGAAATGTCTAAAGTTTGGTCTGATTAGTTTAAATATGTACACTTTAGAGGATACTAGTACTTAAGTATAGAAAGCTGTAGTGGTTCAATTATTCCTTCCTATTTCTTGACCATTTTGGTTACTGCTCTGATTTTCATCTCATCTCAACAATATTATTAACTTTAGCAGGTATAACAGAGAGGCCTCATAGTATACTAAGTAAAGACCTTCTTTAAACATCATTTTAGCAAAGTAAACCCAGACAATTATGTTCATATTATTTAAATGGTTGTAACATTTAATATGTTTAACAATTCTTTCTAGATCTGCCCAAATGGGATTTTCAGATAAAAAACAGATGAAAATAAAACGCAATGTAAGAATTGAAAGCTCATGGTAAAAACAAGAGTCCAAAGTTCAGAGCTATATTTTTACCTTTTCTTGTAGGGAAAGTATGTTTCTAATAACTTTGCCACTGTTTGAGAACTCCAAATCAGTGATGGTTTCCTTCTTCCACCCCTCCCCCCCATGAAATTGTAGTCAGAGGCATGTAAATCCTTTATCCTCTTTTAATCTGAGATGTGATCTGTGGCAGTTTGCCTGTTCAATGGTATACAGATTTACAGTATATATTGTAAATCCCATTAACTTGTCATTAAATAATTAACTACATCTGTAACAGACATATCTGATGCTGGTTATCAAAATTTTTTCCTTGTATTCAGCCTTTCCAAAATATTTCTATTCCCCTCTTTACTTTCTTCTCCTCATTGACTTATCAATCCTGTCTTTGTTAGATTGTTCATTTCATGTAAATTAGAAAACTAGGAGTTTTATTTTCATGCTGCATATTATTCTTCTGCTTTTCATCAGTCGTCCCCGTCATTTAAGTGAAAACAGGTGAGATCTTTCTGGGAAAGGAGATAAAAAACAGTGAGGCTCTGTGACTGCAGGCAAACACCTAAGGAATTTTTTTTTTAATTTTGTTTGAGTATGCTATTCATTTTTGAAATCCTAATGATCTGATACGCAGCCCAAGTTAAACCCCTTTCTGCTGCTCTAGTTGTGCACAGGGTACATGAAGTCAAGCTGAAGGAGCAAGTGGAGGTTTTTTTTCTTCTCAAACAAATCCCTTTCCCATCTGCTATTAATCCAGAGCTCCCATCCTCCCCCTACTGTGGGACAGTTTTGGCCTCAGGCCAGGGTGAGCGGACAGTTTTTTTTGTCCCCTTGCCTACTGTCACCCCTTACTCCCACCCCCATTGTGAGTACAAGCCCTGCAGTATTGCACACTGGAGTCCTAAAGCTTGGGAATGGAAGGGAAATCCTTGTCCTACTGAGAACAAGCTGTTTTATCCATGCACAGTTTTCTCATGTGAAATCATACATGAAATTTCTTCACACAAATAGTTACGATGACCTACCATGTTCTCACACTGTCACAAGAGAAAGGCTTTCACAGAGAACGTCTAGGCACGTTAAATAACGAGCACCAAAACCAACCAACCAAATAAATAAATAAATGAGAAAGAACAGTGATGTGCAAAAGGATGATCTGCTTGGGCAGATCATTGGGTAGTCTCCATACATGAGGCACCTGCTTTAGTTCACATGATTATTCTTATGTATCAACAAAACAGATCTACCATAACGGATCTTTTCCAAAGCTCTGTACTCTGTTGTGGATACAGACTTTACACAGTTACATCTTGTGTTCATTGCCCTCTCATGGGGCATAAATACCTTGCTCTCCTAAATAGATAGATCTCTTTTACAATTGTAATTGGTACTGCGGTCTAGTAGCACTTTCTCCTACTGTCTTCCTCAAACACACACTGTTGTATGGTCAGCAGTAACCCGTAAAACATCTTCAGTCTTTCCCTGCTTGTGTAGCATGCTTTACATAAAATAACAAAAATGAATACTTATGGCAATATTTTCCTGTTACTGCTGAGGGGTGGAATCCCAGTTCTAAGTCACTGGCAAGGTTCCCATTTGCTTTACGATAGGTGCAGATTTAACTAAAGAGGCCTGCAATCCGGGAGACTTTGAAAGTAAAGCCTGAGCCTCATTCCTCTGCCGCCTGGACGGGCTTTTCCACGTGGCAGCCTACACGGCGATGAAGAGGGTCTTTGTGAAGCCAGCTGGCTCTGCCTGCTAGCCTGCTTGTGCTGCTAAGGGGGAGCTTGTCTCTCTGTCTCAAAGGGATACCAGTCTTTTCACTTTTAAACATTTTTCTTCTTCACAGATTTAAGTGTGTTTACATTTCCTTGTCCAACTGCTGATTCTGTATCCTCACTGGCTTTCTCATCTCTGGCTCGTAGATGCTGTTCGTATTTATAGCTTGTGGACAATAACACCATCAAGCCTCATACTCTGGACATTCCTTGGCAGAGCTTTTCTGACAGGTGACTTTTCCATTAAGGGATTTTTTTTCATTTTGGCTCCACTCCTAAACTCTCCACACAGTCTGTCTGGATGCTGGGAGCGCGCTTCAGACAGACTCCGGCAAAATCTCCGGATTTGTGCTCACTTCTTTTCAGTGAGATATTCATAAACATAATAATGTTTTCTAATGTAAACTCACAGTAAAGTTCACACATTTCTTTATTGAGACTGAAGGGAATTGTTAAGTGAGATTTAATGTGAATGTATGTGTGGGAGATTAGAGAGGAACTAAATCTTGCAGTGAAATTATGCTTTATATTACAGGGAGACTCAAAAATTGGATTCCCTTCAGTTCCAAAATTTGCACTTGGTTTCTTTTAAAAAAACACCAGCATGCGGCAAAATGAAAGTTTTGGAGTTCTGGTACCTGCCTGAACTCAAGACTGATCTGAAAGTAATTTTTTTACTGCCTCAGACTGTAAGGTTTTGGAGTTTATTTTACCTAGTCAAACGCACTGTTGAAATCAGTTTTAGTGTAAGAAACTAATCCTCAGATGGACAGCCTCACGAAATGCAACGTTCTAACATTTTTTACTATTCCACAGAAATAAACTGAGCTGTAAACAGAATTCTTACGCCACACGGGTACAAAAATGACATTTTTTGGCTCATTTTCTTCAGGAGGAGGACCAGAAAACTTCTTTATAGCAAAGGTTAAGGCACTCATCTGGGGTGAAACAAATAATTTCTTCTCCTGTGGCTTACACCTCTAGTTCTTATATTTGCTGTCCACATTCCACTCCCTGGGATAGGCACTACTAAAATGACTGTCCAAGGGTAAGAAGTGAAGTCTTTCTACTTTCCACCTGAAATTGTTTTCTAGACCTTTTTATTTTTTGAAACTGATACATTTGAGGAGAGATGCGAATGAATCTTTGAGAGGGAAAAAAAGTGTTTTGTTGCAGAATTCCTGACTGCTCAAGCCCGCAAAAGTCAATAGTAATTTCAAAATACTGAAAGAATATGATGCTCATAGAATATGTGGTAAGATAGACAAAAAGGGTGGAATATAGTATGAGAGCAACCGCATATTCACTGTATGATCTTATATGAAAACAATTCGGTTTCATTAATCTTTCTCAGATTGAATATGTCTGTTCCATGGTAATTTATGAACACAATACATAAGCCTGTTATTGAGATATTTGTCATGTGAATATATTGGTTAAATTTAATAGGGGGTAAGCAGAATGTGAAGACAAGCCATTACTTTGCAAATGTTTTTGGACTGGAATGAGATGTTGGCTGAGTTATTACCGTGAAGGCTTTGCTGCTTTCCTTCAGCCACCTGAAAAGCTTCATTCCCCGTTCAGAACCAAGCAGCAGGGAACAAGCAGAGCTAAAGAGCTATAGCACTTACAAAAGAGGATACTTCACAGATATCTAATCAGACGGATAAAGACAGTTTCTGTGATATAAGAAACTGCCAGACCTGCCTGGGAAGTGTCTAAGGGATGGTAGATTATAGCTATTACAGACATGTGGAGTACTTGGGTTTTTAAATAAAATTAACTAAATCCTGTGTTCGTTCATTTAAAAGGAAACTATTTTGTTTTAAAAAAGTTGTCTTGGCAATTAACTGACCTCTGGTCCCAGACTCCTTGAGGGAAGTGCTGCCAAATAAAATTGTTTTTGTTGGTAAGCAATAATTATATACAGAGTACTGTGGTCAAGAGCCTATTTTAAAAGTGGGGAAATCATGTCATTGTTCCCCAGGACAGGTTAAAGCATTTTTGGATAAGGATCAGAGGAAGGTGAATGATATAATTATCCTTGTAATTCTGAGAGAAGTGTTACCTCATATTTGGAAAAAAAGTACTGCCAGACAGAGCAACTCAAATAAAATAACCCCTGGTCCACTGAAAGTCTGAAGCAAACCTCAATTAAAGTGTCAAAATACCCAAGATATCCTGTTTTCAGAATCTCCAGGCTGACTCAGCTAGAAGTGGGGAAAAATGTTAACGATTTTTTCCAATCCGACTCTGTAGAGTCAAAAAGCTTCATTTGCCTCCTTATTCTTAATCAAATGGAAGACATATTAGAACCATTGAAAAGCTCGTTCAAACAGCTGAAACCATTTTAGGCTTCTTCTACTTGTTAACTCAAGTGAAACATGCTGTGCGTCCTACTTAGGAACAGAAAATTGCACCTTAGCACTCCTCATAGCTAGTGCTAATTGTCACAGGGTTGTTATCCATTATATACTGCTTTAGGTAGAATTTTCTGCTTATACTGTACTGCTGCTTCATAAAGAGCACAGCTATTATTTTTAAAATCACCGTCTGGATTCTGCTTCTAATTCATCGAAGTGCAACTGAAGGCACAATTTAGTTATACTTGCACTTGAAGTGGTATATGACATCACAGACTAAAGTCCCCCATCTAAATATTATTTATTTTTAGTAAACCACTACTCTAGCTCATAAGCTAATTGTTACTGTAATGATAGGAGTACCGCAGGAATCCTCTGCCAAAGTTAATTTAATTTTCATTTTAACGTACTAACTCTTCTTTCCATTAATAGTGCTGATACAGGAGTTTGACAGACAAAATAAAAAATGTGGGTGTGTTTGTGGATACACTCTAAAATCCACTGTGGCATATAAAAGCAAATGAGTATCCTCTCTTTGGCACCATTATCCAAATGCCTCTCGGCTTCTTTTCTGTCTGAGGTAAAGGCTGTGCAGATGGTTTGGCATAATTCACTCAACAAAATGATTCAGAGGCAGGAAGATAAAGCCCGTGTTACTTGAAACTTCATCCCTTTCTTTCTGCAGTGTGCTGCAGGAATTTATTACCTGGAATACTTAGTTTCTTAGAATTTTAAAAACTTAGTCTAATAATATGCTATACATTTCCAGCAAGCATATAGCTTTGCTTCTTCAAAAGGCCTTTCCGAGAAACTCTGTAACACAGTTATTGCATCTGCATTTTGAAAGAGGGAGCTGCAATACAGGTCTTAAAATGCCATTGACAGCATCACTCTTGTAAACTCTTGTGTGCGTCAGCTTTGTATAAAAGACATCTAATGAAAGCACAAATGAAAGCAAAGAGATACCAGGAGAAAGCAATAGCTACCTGCATTAGGAGAGGTGTTTGAACCCTTTGTGAGAGATATAATTTCTAAAGAGCCATAATTGGAGACGAAAATCAATTTGTCACAAAGTCTCTTTTTTCACTCTTTAAGTGTTATCCTTTTATCTGTCTTGACAGAATTTACCCAGCTGTTTTCTTGTGTATCTTAGATAAAATGACCGTATTTTCAAACTGCAGCCACACAGAACAATTTTCTGGTGGCATTTTTACAGGGTTACAAAACAGACTCACAAAATATATGATGGTGTGCTTTTAAAGTTTACCTTAACCTCCGCATTATCAGCTTATGATTCAGCAGTGACACATGCGTATCTCTCGTGGGAACTGAGGAACTAATCAGTAGGGGATTTTTTTCAGGAACTTGGAATTTTGAATAGGATTCTCACATCCTACAAAAAACTTTGAGATCCACTCTGAGCAAAAAAGCAACTTTCATAGTAAGTCTCTTTTCTTACCAGCCCGGATTCTGCCACATTTACTGCTTTGAAGTGTCTTACTCTGCAAGTAATGCCATTAAAGTAATGAGAGGGACAATCTGGACCTTGAAAAGAGAGCGGAAAACCTATTGTAGTTTGTAGGAAATGAAGCTTAGAGTTCAGACAAACCAAACAGCTCGTTTAGAATCTGCCATCAATCCTGTATGTAATGTATTATTTAGCTCAGCACTTACAAATTTGTTTAGATTGTACACTTTCTCCAGTTATTTTTTTATATTTCCTCACCTCACCACATGATATGTCTGCCTGATGATTTTTAGTGTTTCTATTACTTCATGAAGTGTTGTTTTAAACTCATCTTACAGATGGAGAGCTGAGGGACAGGGAAAGTGTCATGACCTAGAAGAACTACAACTAGTATAGTCATGGGCTGTGAGCAATCTTGCCTAATGTTAGGTGGGTTGATTTTACTATTTTTTTCCTCACATGGGTATCCATTGACATTTGAGAGTACCTTTGTTATTCCACTTAAGATCCATTTGGAACCTTAAAGGGGTGTAGCTCTCGCATAGGTCTTGTAACTGCCCTGTCCAGAAACCCCAAGAATATGTCATTGATACTTCAGGTGATCTCAAGCAGCACCGGACACCAAGCTGACACAACTGAATCAAGACCTAGGTGTCTAACTCAGATCATGGTATCAAAGCTCTCATGATTAATCAGTAGCTAATCAGTATCACTAGTGGTGTTTAGGGTTGCAATTCATCTTCCCAGATGTGCAAGTCTACAAATCAAACGTAGGATGAGGTAAATGACAGTGTGATCCCCATTGAAATGCCTGGCTTCATCTTCACTGACTAAGATAGAAGCTTGGGCCACAGTGGAGGTACAGATAAGATGAATGCTGACTTAAAGTCCCTGACTGCTGATCTTCGTCTGTTGGCTGGTTTGCACTTAGTCATTTATTTCCTAATAAATAAGGAAAATCACTCTTCATAAAAAATATATAGAGTCTGCTGAAATCAGTGGAATTTGGTGATGTTTCCTTTGGTATTTTTAACTCGCAAGCTCTTGGTTTACTCAACTCCTTTTCAATGAGACAAAAAGACCAAGCCTGACCATTACAGGCAGACAGGCTAACAGTGAATCGAGAGATGGATGTGATGATTTATGAGGACAAGCTGCCCCTCTGTTACCTCAGAGAGAGTCTTTTTTCAGTTTGTATTATCACTGATACATGTGTGGCCATGCTTTAGTGAAGAGAGAGTATGGACGAGTAGGCACCTGCATTCTCACCTCTTTCAGCCAAACTAAGAAAGGGAAAAATCGGTATTATGGAACTGGAGCTATAAGGATAAAAACTGGAAAACAGAAGGGTGCTTAAGAGGGTATATGTGTCCATAGTGAGTGATCAAGGAAAAACAGTAGATGATTCTGTTAATCGGAAAGAGAATGGGACTCCTGAAGGGCCAAGACACTAAGCCATGCAAGAGACGTCTCCTTTGTGTTCCCAAATTCTCTTACCTGACTTTTGTGAACTTCCCCCAAATGACCCCCTGATCCAGTCAGCATCAGTACTTAATGATTCAAGGTGCATCAAAACTGTGCCATTTATTTCAGCTGAATGGTTGCGCCAGTATCTTCATATATATGACCATGCAGATCTTCGGGTTATTCTTGTGAAGAATTGCCTTATAAATAGTCCTGGTAAGGGAGGCAGCAGACATCTTAAGTGAAACTTATCATGACAAGTATGCAAATAATGTAATCAGGCTCAGGCAATATATTGTCAGATTACAAACCTGACCCAGCATCTTTGCTTTCACGTGTGATTCAATGCTTCTGGACTTTGTCAGCAAAAAATAAATCACGGGTCTGAAAAACTTGATGCTATTTCACAGACATGGCAAGGATATATGCACAAAAGTGGCTTCAGATCTGATTTATTAAGATCTCTTTTTGTCTCCAGAGGATGACTGAAACACATGCACTTTTATTTTTTTCCTCCAAAATGCTCATTTATGGAAGAACATGTTTCAGCCCCTAAATGATTATTCTATGCTTGTCAGTTTTAGATTGCAGCACCAGTTACGTTAATGATTTCTGAGGTGATGCTGATGCCTCTGAGGCTGCCTGGCAGAATTGCTAGCATAAAACTAATGAGTATCCCAGCACGACCCTGTACTGTTAGGAGATGAAGGGGAGGGGGAAATAAATTAGAGACCTGGGTCTGTGGAAAGAATATCTGTAAAGGCACTTAATGGAGTCTAGAATAGAAAATTAATCACCCATAATGATTAGGGTTTGTGAGAATATTTGATTTAATTCCATTTATAAATATTTCCCACCCAATGATAAATGAACTCTGGGGTAGCTTGCATGCAAAATCTGAATCTGATATAAGATTTAGAAGTGCATAGAGTAGAGAGGTATTAGACCACATCAGCTTTTATCTGCTGTTTTCACTCTGCGTCTAACAGACTTCACATAATCTTTGGGTACAAAATGATGTGGCAACACTGTAAAGTGACTGTTGGAACATACATAACCTGAAAGTGCTTGATATAATCAAAGTGAAAAATGGTAAATTAAACAGCATTAGTCTGAAGCAGCCTATTATTAAACTATTAGGAAGCTAAAGCCATTACATTTTATTGTTTATAATTCCCCAGCCTCTAAAGTCTTATTTAGCATTTCACATTTTCCAGGTCAGTAATATGTTGATTTTTTCTTCTGAATACAGTCATTAACCCCTAGCTTTTCTTGTGAGGAGAATTTAGCATATTTTAAAGTTATGGCAATGTTTGTCTTAAAATTAACTATCAAGCAAACAAAAAGGAGACATTAAAGCTCTAGTCTGTTTTGGCTTTTAAGTGCATATGTTAATGAGAAATCATTTTTATAATTTGTGTCACAGAATTCTGAAATTCAGTGTAGTATGTTATGCAGCCAGTAAAACTGCATGGTCATCATCATTCTTTCTGGAATTAAAGTCTGTGTGTGTGAAATGGTTTTAGAAGAAAGATGATGGCATTGTTCCAAATATGAAAATAAATTCATAATAATACAAATAGCATAAATTCAGATTTCATGGGTGCTACTTTCGAGTTTGACACCTCTCTCTGAGATCAGCAGCTACTGATCTTGTGTAATTTTTCTTCAGCGTATTCCTGTTAAATGAAGTAGAGATTGACTGTATTTGAGGGCTGCAAAAGAAAAAAAAGAGAAAGCGAGAAAATGTGTGATAAAGTGATCTATTATAAAAATATACATTAGATATTAATCAAATCTATTTTTTAAAAACCAGCATCTTAAAACTACACAATATTGGAGGTGTAGTCATAAGTCATTGAGCAAATGAGGAACACAAAACATAGAAATAATATATGAATTTTATTTTCCTGGAGGTGGGCTACGGCAGAACAGTAAATTACTTTATTTCAATTTGTAATGAAAACAGAAAATCAAGATTTTCTATGAAAGAATATGGTGAAAATTATAAGGTTTTTTTGTTCTGGATTTTAAAATTTATCTTATTTCTTGCACTTTCATAGTTCTCTTCTAAAAAAAAAAAGCTGGGATATATCCCTTTTTTCAGTTTGTCAGGAAAGTTAATTCCAAACAAAACGGTTGCATCAAAACTTCTTCAATTTCAAAAATATTAGAAGTTATGGACTCAAAATAGCCTAAGAAATTATAAAAATCTACCCCTTAATTAAATAGTGATTTGATTTATATATTCAGATATTTTATATTAAAATTATATTTTCACCATGACGAAATCGTTATGAAGGTAAGAATACCTTCTCAAAATGTATGGGGGTTTTTTTGGTAGCATTCTTTTTCAGTTAAAAGTAAAATACTTATAGGCCTCTCTTGCTAATATGCACTTCACTGGCTTTTGGGAATCCTGCATCTGGGTTGAGAGAAAATTACCTGAGGACTGACATCTTTTGAAGTGAATCCGTATTGAACATTTTAAGCAATATATATTTTTAATTCCATTATTGCATTCTAGTGTGCATATTGGTGCTCCTTTATTCAAGCACTTAAGTGGAGGTAAATGTAAGCTCATGTGATATCTTGTTTTTGTGAAAGACACCTGCAATGGATTGATATCTGGGCAGCTCTTCATGAGTCAGCAGAGCCTGTCACAAGTAGTGTGGAAGAGGGTAGATGTTTAAATGACACAGGGGCAAGGCAAGCAACAGGAAAGGAAACTGAATGGTTCTCAGTGACACAGGGATGTGAGCAGGTAGAAAATATTAAAGTACTCATGTGAAATTTGGAGACAGTTAAAAAAATAAGATCCTGATTCCCAGCTTGTAGGTTTTCCCTTTGACTTCATTGCATGCAAGCTTTTGAAAGACTATTTTATAATCTAAGACTTCTGGAAGAGAAGAGTCTTGTAGAAAAAGTGGCTGGAATTATAGGGAAGACACAAGTAAAGTTAATTCTGGATGAAAAGAAATAAAGGAAGAATCACTAGTACTAATTTAGCTTACTTACGTTTAGCTGGACAGAAGTTTGACATCTGGTACCAAGTAGCTGGTCATTTGGCTTTCAACATAATCAGCAGAGGTAATAAGCAATTCATTATCTCACATATCTGAATACGTGAGGCAATTCTCTCTAAAAGTGCCTTTTAGAAGTTCTCCATAAACAAAATTTAGATGGCTTGCTGATGATACAAAACTGTGAAGAGTGACTGAAAAAAACTGCGTTGTGCTACCTTCCAGAGAGACCCCAACGAGCTGGAGAAAAGGGCTGATGGGAACCTCATGAAGCTCAGCAAAGGGAAATACCAAGTTCTGCACCTCCAGATGAGCAACCCCATGCAGTGGTAAATGCTGGGGGCCGATCAGCTGGAAAGCAGCTTGGCAGAAGAGGACCTGGGGGTCCTGGGAGACACCAAGTTGAACATGAAGCAGAAGTAGGAGAAATGTTTTTAAAAGTGAAAGTCTTAAAAGTTTAGTTAGTTTTATCTCCAGTACCAAAAGTTCCTGTTATATTAAGTCCCCCTGTTTCCATCAGCTACTGAAGAATTAATTACCCATACACATACATTTAGATATGTGACGATTTACTTGTGATTTTTCACACTCTGCCAACTGATAACTTTACCTTGCAGTCCTTATCCAGTCCTGTCACAGTTGAATGCAGCCATCTATAAGATTACATGGAGGAAATAGAGCCTTAGCAGAATAAAGCACGAGAGTTCAAAGATAGTCCTACCTAAAAAGCGATTGGAAAAGTAAAGTTGGTAATGCTCTGAAGTAATGAAGGGAGCTTACCTTGAATTTCACTTGCTTCAAGTCTTCCTCATATAATGATAAATCTGTTTATACTTTGGGTTGACAGCTGAGTGAGAGTGTGTCAGATATGGCAAATATGTAAAAAGTTTTGTGCAACAGAAAAAGTTTGCTGTCTTGCAAGTATCAGGTTCCTTGGAAATACAATCCTGACAGGAATGCATGTAAGAAATCCTGTACAATACATATTGTATCTTTCAATAGTCCACACACGAAAGTTCTATTAAATAAACCTAGTAAGATTCTGTATGCATTTTTTAACAAGTGACCAGGAGCTTAATTTTTTTTTTTTTTTTTTTTGAACCGTATTGGTAAATTCAAATATTGGGGATAGAATTTGTTTGACTGGGGGACAGACCTGATTTGATAGAATTTTGATTGCCAAAATGTGCTTAGAAAATCCTGTAGAAAATAATAGAGCTGCACTGTGAGAAGTCCTTTTGCAGTAACTAACCTTAATTTATTGTTTTTCAAATTTATTTATTCATTTATTAAGATTCACTAGGAGAAGGGGAGAGGGACTTTTTACAAGGGCATGTAGTGATAGGACAAGGGGTAATGGCTTCAAACTGGAAGAGGGTAGATTTAGATTAGACCTCAGGAAGAAATTTTTCACCATGAGGGTGGTGAGGCACTGGAGCAGTTTGCCCAGGGAAGCTGTGAAGGCCTCATCTGTGGAAATGTTCAAGTCCAGGGTGGATGGGGCTTTGAGCAACCAAGTCTAGTGGGAGGTGTTTTTGCCCATGGCAGNGCATGTAGTGATAGGACAAGGGGTAATGGCTTCAAACTGGAAGAGGGTAGATTTAGATTAGACCTCAGGAAGAAATTTTTCACCATGAGGGTGGTGAGGCACTGGAGCAGTTTGCCCAGGGAAGCTGTGAAGGCCTCATCTGTGGAAATGTTCAAGTCCAGGGTGGATGGGGCTTTGAGCAACCAAGTCTAGTGGGAGGTGTTTTTGCCCATGGCAGGGGGATAGGAACTAGATGATAATTTAATGTCCCTTCCAACCTACACCATTCTATGATTCTACAATTAATACAGTTTTCTTTTAAAAAGTAAAGTAAAAACTTATACATGTATACTACCACATAGAGAGAACCATTAGTTAGAGTTAGAAAGCATCATTGACACAAATAGCATTTAAGAACATTGGAGAGGTTAGATATTAAATAAAGTCAAGAACTAAGAGTCTGCGCCAGACGAGTTATGTTAAAATTATTAACAGATATAGCAAAAGAATTCCTGAGAACACGTTATACTGCATAAGTCATTCTGAAACAATACATATATATCAGGTTTTATGTGGTTAATTAATTGCATACATTGAATCAACATATTTATGCTAGGATGTTATGGTTCTCTGTCATCTTCATTTCTCCTCAGTGGTGAGTCTGTCAAATATCAGTGGTTCTTACAGAGGCTTTTTGCACCTAGACGTCTCAGATACAGTGCTCACGGATAACTCCAGAAAAGGACTAAATTACACAATCTTAATGGGTTTTGTTACTAAATGTTATTTTTCACAGGAGACTGTTCTGGTTTATTTAATGCATACCTAAAAAAATGTTCTGGCTGCTTTATGTGTATATGGATATGTATATACACCCAGACACACACACTCAGGAGACAACATTTCTGCTGTTCCATGATCACAGTTTGAGCTGTTGGTGTATGGTGTATTTCCTCCTGTATATAAGCAATGGCACTGAATATAGCAGAATACCCACAGGAGCAAAAATCTGCAGAATCTAACTCTAATAAAAGGATATAGTTTTTGATCTCCAGCCTAATTAGGCCAAATAATTCCATAGTAGGAATGAAGTCCCAGTCTAGCAAAGAATGTAAATATATTAATAGTTTTAACCATATGGAAATCTCAACAGTTTCTATGAGAATATATATACATTTTAAATTTCTCCTTTCACTTAAATCCTTTCTGGACTACAGTTTATTCAAGTGTGAGACTTGTTATCCTTAATTAAAGATAAATTCATATACTCTGATTAGTACTACTTTGACATCTGTACATCTAAAGCAAGCTTAGATCTATGTTGGCATGGAAACATTTTCATGGGAAATACAGGTTCCTCCCTATTCCAGGTGAGTCATGTTCTAACTCCTTGGTCATTCCTGCAAGATATTGGTAGCTCCCCAGTAAGTTGTATCTTCAAAGGTTGGCATCAGCTTGTGAGAAAACAACCCTTTGAAATTTTGCTTAATGGAGAAAGGGGGACACAAAACTGTTCAGAACATTTGTAAAGATACTGACAAAGATACACTAGTATAAAACTGAATATTTGTGATAGCTGGATGTTACATAGAGTGGACATGGGAAAAAAACGCGTTATTAGTAAATGCATAATTGATTGGCAATGTTTGAACTGGGTTATATTTTGCTTTTAATTAACAGACAGTGCAATGGAAGTAATTCCAGGCTAATTTTCTGCAAAGATATTTATTCAGATCTTGTAAAATGTTTCCTAGCAAGACATAGGAATTCCTCCATAGTCATACCCCCTATAGGTTTCCTAGCAAGACTCCTGGCATCTTTGAATTCACCCTATGGTTTGTGATCCACTGAGTTATTTTCATAACTGTTACCTTGCTGCTATATATGGCGATGGGTTACCTATGCAACAAGATCTTGGAATTCAGATCTGAAGTGTACGGTAACTTGAGTTTCTCAAATTCCCCCTGTTCACACACACCGTTATCTGAATTCTCTGAGAATCAAGTCCTGTGGTTGCAAACAGCAATAAATGTGTTGTAACTGAATGATGGGAGATGAGAGAGGGCATCGTGGAGGACATGATGAATGGTACAAAATATGTTATACAATAGTTTTCTCTCAAGAACCAGCAAAATGTAATTCAGTTGAAAGCTTACAGCAAGAATAAACATACAATTGATTGCATAGCTGAACAGTGACATTTACTTTTGAAATATAATGAAGTCAAGAAGTCACTAAAACTTTAAGAAATAGGACACATTTAAATGAAATATAATATTCAGCACTTCATAGGCTAAAAAATAAAGCTGAAAATTCTTCTTTAACTGTCAGCAAAAGATTCCTTTAGAATCCTCTAAAGCATCTTTACTCAGCTGTGGTCAGAAAATACGAGAGTAAATGGACCGTGTTGCCTATTCTAAGTGCTTCAGTGAAATTATAGTTTGTTATTTGGGATTTCTGGTTTTCAAAATTAGCTAGCACAGCATATTTCTTATGCAGTTTTATTCTCTTTCAAAATTCAATGTAAAAAGGCCATCAACTATGCTTACTAAACTTAAAATGACAGTCACCTTACATTAGGTGCTACAGAAAACACTATAATAATAAAAAAAAAGTATTATGAATTGTCCCATCGCAGATGATTTCAGTACATTTTGCTTAAACAGCAACCTGATATGCACACAGGTAACTTCTCTGACCTCAGTGAAATATGTTTCCAGACTGGTACCTTTCGGTAAACAACAGACACAGCCATGCATCAACACTTAAGCTTCGGTCTAGAGCCTGCTAGAATAACTGGAAATACACCTAAGACACCGTAAGGATTCAGATCAGCCCTGACATCTCAATTTCCTCCTAATCAAAGTGAAGAAGTTTTTTTCATTAATTCAGCAATATCTCTGAACATACCTGCTAGTAAGAAATAGTCTTATTCATTCACTAAACTAAAGTGTTAGCAGCTTTAGACCTTAATTAGAAAGACAGTATGTATTTTTTTTTTAAAAAACTTGGTTTAATTAAATAGGTCATGAGTATTCAGGTTGAGTAGTGTCTTCTACAGTCCTTGTCTGGGTTAGGTCAGAGTTTTGTGCTGTGGATACAAATTAATGTTTTATAAAGCAATAGGAGGCTAGGAAATTAGTCACCAGATTACTAGCTCAACTACCTGTCCTGAAAAATCTCTGATTGCCTACTCTGCCTGGTCTCATTTGCATTATCAGGGCCCAAGACAGAATTTGCCCTTAGAATTTCTTTAAGGTACAAAGGAATTGTTCACAAAAGAGTCCCTGAGCTGTTTTCAGCTGTGAACAAAGAGGAGTGGGGAAAGGCTCATCTTTACAATTATGCATTGCTCCTCTTGTATTTGAACCAGTAATGGCTGACTTTTGATTTATCTGTACAGAATAGCTGGTGTTTTAGAGCATGCACCTAGAAACGCCTAGAGCATTCTGTCTGATCTCATAGTTTTAAGCAAATCTATAGAGGAACATAGCATAGATAAAAGAATTACTCTTTCCAAAAACAATTGCAAATCTTCCAGTGACTTTCAGACTCATGATTTAATTCATGATGGTCAGTTCATGTAAACAAGTGCGGACACATATTAATGTGCATGCACAAAACTCTATATCTTTCATCTTGAATAACTCTTATCATGTAATTTGCTTACGCTGTGCAAAGGAGTTGAGGAAAGAAGAGAAGGGTGAGCCTCATGTAAGCCGTAGCTGCTGCCCGTGAGAACTCTCTATAACACTGTTGGGGGCGTACGGGTGTAAGGCCATGAGAGCAGCAATATGAGAAAAACAGCATGAGAACAGTACAGAAAAATTACAGCCACAGATTCTCTGGGAAAACACTGCCTAAGTGAAAGTGCTGTAAATAGCAAGTCCTTAGCATTGCTCAAGCTGAGGCACTGAGGCACCTGGGGCACCATGAAACAACTTCCATGTATGAAGTAACAAATACTTTGCTCCACTGTTATTGGAACCTCACAGCATTCACATTATCAGGGATAGTAAGGAATTAACTTGCTCAAACTTGTTGGCTCTGTTTCAGACAAACCTCCCAGACCCAAGAGATCTGCAGAAGGTCTGTAGCTTTTCCACTCACATCAAAGGGCTCATGGAACGTCAAAAAATGGCCCACAAGCCGACAAAGAACATGTGTTTCTCTCTACCGAGGGAGCTTGTTTTCTCAGTGAAATTCCAGATAATCAATTCTTCTATGTCCCAGAGGACAGAAAAGCTCTCATTGCTAGAATCACAACAAATTAAACATGGAGAAAACATATACTACATTGTGAAGGAATGTCCTTGCACTCATCGACCAGCGATGGAAAACAGGGAGTGTGACTTACTGATGTCAAATAGGAGATAATACATCTTCTTAAAAGCTATTTTTAGGAAGAGTCTCATTTTACTTACGCTACGTGCAAGACCTCAAGATTCTCTTGCATTGCCAAGAACACCACCTTCTAAATTCCAGTATGCTGAGCCTAGTCAACACTGTCTGAACCTTGGTAGTTCCCTGACTGCCTTCCAACCCATTTGAACATCACGAGAAAGAACTCAGATGCGATGATCCATTGTAGATCAGTGTTATGTCTTCCTTCTTCTCCCCATACACCCATTCTTTCCCATGCAGACATATCTTTGTGTGTGTACCCTGCAGGGACATTGCACTGCAAGATAACCACTTAGCTTAAGTATTGCCGAAAACATAAAGAACAAGGAATATTTCCCCCTAGCCTACTTTGTATGAAATAAGCAACTGAAATGAAGACCATCATAACTTTGGAGTTATTTCCATGTTTAATTGTTGAAGAGTCAAATATGCAAATAGCCAGAGAAGCATATTTGGTGGAAACTTTTGCATGGATTACTGTTCCACCCATAGAGTGAGGTAGCCATGAAGCATACATGTGCTTTTCAATGGTTAGAATGCAACTCTACGCTTGAAACTGAAGTTCTGCACATAAAGAAAGAGACAATGGCCTATAGTCTCTCACAATCTGGACAGAAGAAAGAGTACAACCCATGAAGAATTCTGATTTATCCTGATGTCCATTGTCCTTGACTTTTGTAACTTGTTATCCAAAAACAAGGTGTCAATGCCCTGCCATGTATCTTTTCTTCCCTCTGTGGGGTAGATGCCAGCTATGAAGATATGTGTTTCTTTTCCAAGAAACCTAATATTTTTCTGATACAATATGAAAGATGAGCTTCTATAGAAGCTTACCTCCATGTATATGCAAAGCATAAACATTTGTTTTATCATGGAGAACATTATTTTGTATACTGGAAATGCCTTTTTGAAACTTAGATTAGTACAGAAAGCAATCCTTCTTCACTCACAGCATAGAAATAATGAACGTTTTTTTTCTCTAGTGCTTTAGATTGTCCAATACATACTCTGTTCCATTTCATCCTTTGGTTTTGATCAAGGGTATATATAATTTTATCTCTGCATGTTATATATTATAATGAAATCAACTGGTCCACTGCAGACGGAGTAGGCTTGGATTCAAACCGTTTGCCTGTCTCATAAGCTAGTCATTTTCAGCATTTAATGCTTTACAAGATAGTAAAGGTTACATCGTAAAAGTGCTACTTTTTTTCTGATGGTGGAAAATTACTGAAAATTCTTACACTTTTTTTCTGAAATTACTTTCACATTGTTGTTGCTTTAGAAGACAAAGTACATCCATGTGTTCCTATTTAATAGGTTTTGGTATGACTGTATGTGAGTTTGTGTATGACACACTGATATGCACACATGACATCTCACGTGCAAGTACTCTAAGGATTTCAAACGCAGCTTTCATTACAAATAAAGCATTCTTGTCAAAGGCTATTATAGCTTAAATTTCTCTGTTTCCCAATGAAAATTTTTTTTTTTTTATACACACACACACTCATAAAGGTTCAGATTCATCCTATCAAACTTTCTTTATCCACGTTAGGAGATCAGTAACCTGGGATCCCTCTATTCTTAGGCAGAGCTTGTTCTAGTGTTCTTAGAAAGGTTGCTTTTTCTATAGAAGCTATCATTCATAAATACAATTTGATGAAACCCATTTTTGTGTTTCAACATTGTGAGAAGAAGTGGAACTAAAAGTCAAGTAAGCTAATGCACTGGCCCCCAGTGAAACCAAAATTTACGTATCCTCCTGCAATCCAGTGATCTGACATGAGTCCTTAAATGTCTTGTCTTGTGCTCTAATAACTAGCAGAGGCAGACGATCAGACTCCTTTTTCAGGGGCCAGCATTTGTAATGGCTATTCAACCCAGTGTCACAGAGACACAACAGAAACATAGTACTACTGAGACTGACACAGGTACTCTGTGAACAATTTATCTGAAACTGATTGTCACGGAAGTCTATACTCTCATTCATCATCTACTCATCAGGGACTAACATGAGAGTCTCAGAGAGAAATAATAAACAAGGATGGCTAAAAGATGTAATTCTCTTCCTTGGTTCAGGCTTTAGCACAGAAAGAGTTGCTAATGGGTAGAAGACACATTTTGAGACATCATATGTGTCTTAAACTACTTTCCTGAGTGGCCAGAACCAAAGATGTCTTGAGATGTTACTTCTGGATTATTTTCTTTTTTAAAGGGATTGTCTTTATCCTAAATTGAAATCCAATGTCTAACTAGAAAATGTATAAAGAATCTCAAATGTAATAATACCTTTTACTGTTGCCGGAGTGAAATACATAGATATTTTACATATAATTGGAGAACAGAGAGTGTCAGATGAAGATACTCGTCACTAAGTATCTCTGGTAATTACTGAGCTTTTCAGGTCAGTTTTCAGTTCAATTTGGGGTATCTTTTACATCTCGAATTTACAGGGAATATAGAATATGATTGACTTATAAGAAACAATATGTAATACAGGAAAAAACTTTAAAACTGGAGATACTATCGTCATATTAAGCACTTCCTTCAAAATCTTTCCATCCTGGTTTTCCCTGACTGCCCCAGACCGTCCTGCAAAAGCAAAACAATTTAAGAATACTTTTTTTCCCTGACAGGCTCTAAAAACCAAAGCAAAGCAAATCAAAACAAAGAAAAAAGTCCTTCTTTGTATGTTAAGCATGAAAAGACAGAGAAATATTAAAAAAGACCCCATAAAATATATACATTCAGGCTTGCTTTCACAGAAAGACAAGATTCCCTCGTGAATTACTTTCCTGTTGGAGGACTCTGTTATCCTTACAGTCTGTCAACTATGTCACTGTGCACCAAGTTAATCTATCTTTGTGTAATGCCAAATGATCAGCAACAGGAAAAAGATATCATGTAGCAAATGGCAAAACAGCAAATCAGACAGCTACTGATGACTAATTTTTCCCTAGAGTTTCCCAAAGGTGGACTGTGAGAAAAGAGAAAAAAGGTTCAAGCTCTATCACTCTTATAGAGAAAAAAATAGTAACAAATGAGTCAATAAAAATCAATAAATTTAATTACTTCTTATATTGGTTAGTAAAATGCACTATAGTTTTCACTAGTTAATTTTTATTGATCTGTTAGGGAACAGGGAAAGGGAAAGAAGTAATCAACCAAGATGATTCCAGGCACAGTTCCTTTCCTTTTCTCAATCTGGCATTGCAGCTTCTGTCCGTCAAAGGATCAAGCTTTGGAATTATGCATTAGCAATCTTGTCTTGAAAATCTTAACGTAAGTGTTACAGAAGAGAGTATTTTGTGCTCAAACAGGGTTTGTTTTCTTCTGAAGCATGCCTGGGGTCATTAGCAGACTACAGCATTAAGCTCATAGATCACATCTAAAGCCTTAATGTTATTCTCAGAAAAAATGCTTTCTGAATGTTATTTAGAACAAACTTCAACTCCCAGTTGTCTAAAAGGAGCTCTCAATTCAGGTATCCATTCATTCGGATGTCCCAGATGTTGAATATGCTAATGAAGAACAAATAGGGAAAGACTCTTGAGGTGAACGTAACTTGTCCTTACACAGATTTCATATCATCACCACAAGCCTGCGCAGGGGTAAAATAATGCTGACATTCAAAATTACCTGTTTTTTTATTACACACATTTTGATTCCCTTTTACTACTCTTTCAGCACTTCTTGGACTCTTTACGTGAAGCAGGCTGCCTTGCCCCTGAATTTACCCAGAACAGTTTATAATTTAATAGTTAGCAGCACCCTTTGAGAGAGGGAAAGTACAAATTTGTATTGCTTCAGAGAGGTGCGAATTTAACCTTTCTTTCAATTTCTGGGCAAGCGTTCCACCACTACTGCTGCCTGGGAATGGTTACATACCGCATGTTTTGGTGTACCTCAACACCATGTGTTCTGTACACTTAAAGGGGAACAAGGATTCTAATTCCCCATGAGAATTAGTCATCCGTGTTCTGACACAGAATATAATGCTAAGCCAACTCTGCTGATAATTGTTTGGGTGAGTTATGCTTTTAAGGAGAGGTACAATGTCATTCTGATATGACCAAATATGGCAGATCAAGATAAACAGTTACAAGTCCCTCTATCACAAAACAAAATAAATGCCTGAATTCTCAATGTTTTGGTGGAGTTTGTCATGCAATCTGACTAAACAACCAGGAACTGGGCTGCCTGGACACTCAGAAAACGTCCCCAGAGTACCAAAGTAGATTTCCACACAAATTCTGATCTATTCCAAATTGACGTATTGAATCAACTTAGCACCTATCTCAGGTTGAAGCCCTTTTGGAGACCTCAGCCCACTTGTGACTTTGCAGGTCTTCACTAAGACAAAAAATTTAGTTCAGTTGGTCAAAGAAAATTGAGTGCTTGGCATGAATTGTCCTCCAAATAGCTGTAGATACTTACTTAGAGTTAGTCCTTTGAAGTCTCTCCTGTGTACTTGTGCTACATAAATGAGAGGACTTACCAGTTTTCAACTAAAATCACTGAAATGAAGCAGTTGTTGTCCTGGTTTGAGGTAAAAAAGAACCGATTTTCTGCTCAGTAACTACTTTTTAGGTAGACCTCTTCTAACTGCTGAAATTAACAGCATGTTGTACAGAAAGCTGCTTGATCTCAGAGTGATAAGACCTGTGTTTATAGTTGATGCTGAGGCATGGTATGCAGAGAGGCTGTTGCTTATACTTATTGCTCTAAAAACCAAGGGAATCAACTTTGTTATTTGCCCCATTGGAGGGTCGGAAGTGGAAAAAGGGTAGAGGGTTCACATCTGCAGGGAGGAGCAGAGAGGACAGGTGACCCAAAACTGACCAACAGAGTCATTCCTTCTGCCTCACACTCAGTATAAAAACTGAGGGATCAAAGGGTCAACTGTCCTTTCTTCAATGACCGGCACCTGAGGATCTGTCTGTCTGCCTTTGATCCTGATCCAGAATCTAGATCCGGAACCCAATTACCGTCTGTCCCTGCGTCCAGTCTGGGACTTCCCCACTTCCCGCTGGTGACGTGATTGTCATCCTAGGAGCTTGATATGGTTCTGTATATACTTCATTATTTTCTTTGTATTATTTTGTTGTTAGTATTTCATTAAAGTAGTTTAATTCCTTCTAAACTCTTAAGTCTATTTTCCCTCTACCCCTCCTCCCTTTGAAAAGGGTGGTGGGGGGGGAAGAGAATCTGTCGTTCAACCTGCTGGGGCCAATCCAGCCCAAACCACAAAAGTTTTACATGAAGTATAGTTAGAAACTGCAGAAATCAAGAATCAAAAAAGAACACTAAGTCTGAAACTTCAAAGGAAAATCGAGGATTTAGATGTAGCCTTATTTTTGTGCTTCACAGAAGTCCAAGAAGAAAAACAGTATGCAGTGCCAGTGAAATCTTCACCTTAATTTAAAGTCTCACTACAGTGTGCCAAACATGTTTGATCTTGATAACAGTAGTAAAAAGGTTCTTGAAGTATAAGAGGTAGTTATATCTTGAACCCATCAAATCAACTATAATAGAGATTAGGTGAAATGAGTTATCATTTCACAATAGTTCAGAAAAAAATCTGAACAATTCTGCTGAATTCCTTCATTTAAGCCAAAAATGGATTTGAGACTATTACCAAATATACAGAGTTTACTAAGTAAACAGCATAAATTGGTGAGAAGCTCAAATACTACTAAAAAAGCAAGGGGTTTATGTAACAGTAATTGAGTTAAATTTGTAAATTTAATGAACTATTTAAAGTCTTACCAAGTAATCTTGTCTTCTTAATTCATTCCATAAATTCCTGTCACAAAATTGTGTTTTTTCCCAAATGATCTTGTTGGTACAGAGTAAAATTTACTAATAGTACTAAAACGATGAGTGTTTTGAATACTGATCATGGTTTAACGCTGAACTGCTTTCTGTCACGATTATAATTTAACAAGAGTCACGAAATCTTATTACAGGTCTCAGTGGTCTGCCAAGGCAGAAGACTTAGAAGGTCACTGGAAACACTTTAATTATACATGGTCCTCTTCATTGCAGTTAAACTTGAAGATAATAGCTTTGGTAACTAAATAGAGCCTTAGCATCATACTGAGTTTAATACCAAAACCTCATTGCTTTAAAAGCCTTGTTCTAAATTTAACTTTCATACTAATCAAAAAACATACCTTGATGCAACTTTTCAGCTTTTTCTTTTGAATTATATTCAATACTCATCATACAATTAAAATATCTATAATACTTTTTTTCAATTTCTACTAGAAGTGCAAAAGCAATAATTATAAATCCTCACACTTTTGTACAATAGACCTATTAAAAAGTCACAGAATCACAGATTGGATGAGATGGGAAGGGACTTCTGGAGGTCATCTTTTCTAATGCCCCTGCTAAAGCAGGGCACCTAGAACAGGCTGCCCAGGAGCACGTCTGGATAGCTTTTGAGTAACTCCAAGGAATAAGATGTCATAACCTCTCTGGGAAACCTGTTCCAAAGTCCGACCACCCTCACAGTAAAAAAACATTTCCTGATGTTCAGATGGCACCTCCTGTGTTTCAGTTTGTGCACATAGCCTCCTGTCCTGCCACTGGGCACCACTGAAACAAGCCTGGCTCCCTCTTCTTTGCACCCTCCCTTCAGGCATTTATAGACATTGATGAGATCCCCTTGAGCCTTTCTTTCTCCAGAGAGAAATCTCAGCTCTCTCACCCTTTCCTTATATGCTCCAGGTCCTTAATGATCTTCATCATCCTTCGCTGGAATCTCTCCAATATGTCCATGTCAATCCTGGACTGGGGAGCCTACAACTGGACCCAGTCCTTCCAGTATGGCCTCATGAGCACTGAGTAGGGGGAAGGATCACCTCCCTCATCCCGCTGGCAACACTCCTCCTAATGCAACACAGGATACTTTTAGTCTTCCCTGACACAGGGACACATTACTGGCTCATTTTCAACTTGGTGTCCACCAGGACCCCCAGGTCCTTTTATGTCAAGCTGCTTTCCAGCCATTCAGCATGTAATTTAATAGAGAAATGTTTACAACTTCTATGTTATCTTTGAACATCTGCCTAAAACCTTGTTAAAACATCATTACATAAAAATATGAAGCTATTAACAAAACTGTTTTGACACAGTGTCCAAGTTGAATAAGCAATGAAATTTTGCTCATTTGACCATTAGAATGAATAAAAAAAAATCTGAAAATAAGTTTGTATGAAGTGTATCTGCTGCTGCATTTTATGAGATATTTCTTTCAGGCTATGTGTGTGAGAAAAGCTTGAGTATATAACTTGATTTGATTGTTTTACCCTTTATGTTACAGCGGTGACATTCGTTTGGTTTCAGTAGTGGCTTTCTGATAATTTCACAATTCTTTTTAATGAATTGTGAAATAAATTGACCCGGAAGAAAACAAGTCTCTAATCTATTATTCTACTTTTTAGCAATTTATAACCACTTTAGTGGAATCTTCCTGCTTGAATCTAAGCAATATTTTTTATTTCTTTCTTCTTTTTACTGATTGTGCAGTTTTATTAATTGTCACTATCTGTCTCTATCAAATTATAGTTTCAGCTGAGTTGTATTTGAATAAGTAAAAGATTTTCCATTTAGAATATTTTTCACAAGTATTGCTCTTTGTACAGAGGAAAGAAAACAAATCAAGATAAATTCTCTTGATCATGAACAAGTTTACCAATTAGTGTTCAGCAAAAACCTTTTCTCCTCATAACTCCTTTTTGTGTAGACAAGTCTGAGTTGCTCAGAACTAGAAATAGGGATCAAAAAGAATGGGAGAACTGGAGACCAAGGGAAATTAAAAAAAAAATCCGATATTTCATTGAATATTTTAGCTTTGATCACTAAATAGGAAGGTGGAAGTTCACTTATAGAATCATCTGTGGGGAAATACCAAATGAAAAAGCAGCATTGCCAAAGCTGGTTTGTTTTTTTTTTTTCCTTCCTTAAAATCTCTTTGGACAATAAAAAGATCTTTTCTAGTGTTGCTAATGAAATCACATTCTCTGCAATACAGACACTGCACTCATTTATCTTCTTCCTTTTAATCTATGTATGCCTGTGATATCAGGTAACAAAACTGTTGGAAGAGGTAAAACCTGTTGGCCATGCTTGTGTTAAGTTTTTGGGTTTTTTAAACGAACTTTTGCTGTAGCATTTTGATGTCAAAGACAATTTAATTGATAGAGATCACCAAGCAAAATAGGATCTTTCTATTCTGATACTAAACTTTGGGTCAGTGTAAAACTGTTGCTACCTAAGGCCACAAAGATGATGAGGGGACTGGAACTTCGTTCTTATGAGGAAAGGCTGAGGGAGTTGGGTCTTTTTAGTCTGGAGAAGACTGAGGGGGGATCTCATCAATGCTTATAAATACAGGCAGTGTGCTGGGAGGATGGGACCAGTTTTTTTCTTCAGTGGTGCCCAGTGACAGGACAAGAGGTAATAGGCACAAACCTGAATATAGGAAGTTCCACCTAAACACGTGGAGAAAATTCTGTACTTTGAGAGTGACAGAGTACTGAAATAGGCTGCTCAGAGAGGTGGTGGAGTCTCTGACTCTGGAGACATTCAAACCCACCTGGACGCCATCCTGTGCAACCTGCTCTAGGTGGACCTGCTCTGGCAGGGGGGTTGGACTAGATGATCTCCAGAGGTCCCTTCCAACCCCTATAATTCTATAATGTTTGATATTTTGAATGAAGGTGCCTGAAATTCAGAGTGATGTTCGGCAGTAACTTCTTTGGGAACCACAGGCAGTCACCAGTGCCTGGTTTATCTGCCTGTCAAAAAGGATTATTATTTATTTCCTCAAAGGCTCAGTAAGGCTTAACGAATAGATATACCGAGCTTGAGGAGCTCCAGGTGAAAATCCCTGTACAGAACAGTAAAGTGTTGCGGTAAGGCAGACACTGGGAAATGAAAGAAAGCCTTGTGCCAGAGCAGGGCAGTTACCCTGGGAACTGCCAAACCAGACCAGAAGCCAAAGTCATCTGTCAACAGATTTTTTTATGCCTGGAACTCACTGTCAGATGCCCAACTCCCTAGCTTTTCCAGGATTACAGATCTCTACCTTTCCCTCCCCAGCCTCACATCTCCTCTGTCCTTCAGGTGTCTGCCCCACCCAGAATGCCAGCTGATGGGACCTGATGATATTCTCCCCCTGGTTAAAACCCTTAAGGAAGTGTGTTAGGGAGACAATATCCTACCATGGAAAGTTTTCAGCTCATTGGCGTAAGCGAAATTCAATGCTATTTTGTCTAAATCCTGTTGTTGCCATATCATGCTTTTCCTATCCCCTTGTGGGCAGCTCCTTCTCTTGTTGTATGGAATAAAGCTTATTTGCCAAGGACCCATTGCAGATCCTGCCCTTTACAGGAGATTTAAGCTTGTGCTGCATTTGCAGTAAAAAGAGCTGTGTGGAAGCAGAAAGTGTCGTCTTTGAAGAAGGATGAGATATTTCTGCAGTCAGTGAGGGACATGAGAGAATTTCTGTGTAGGGATCTTGACATAAATTTCCTCTTTACTTCCAGACATTACCACCCAAAGAGATGCTCATATCCAGCGAGTTAGCATTTCATTGTTGTACAGTTGTTTATTGTTGCTTTCCCTTGACAAATGGTACCCTTTGAACTAAATAAAACAAGTTAAAAATGAACTGTGTGAGAAACTGTTTAGCTAATATCCATGTGAAAACTTCAAACCTGTGTGTAGAAATAAAGCTATAGCAATGGAAACCAACTCAGGCAAGTTAGGTAAGTCAAGCTGGAATTCACAGCTGGAGCTGTTTTGAAGATGCCTGTATATCATTACAGATATGCTATGTGTTTATAAGTCTATTTGTTCAAACTGCTTCTGCTCTGGTATTCATTTGCCATGAGAGCCGAATTGCTGAGAGAACAAAGGTCAAAGTCTGACTTCAGACAGGCATGTTCAGTTCCTGCTTGTTTAATGAGAGCTGAACTTTCAGAGCAGTGCCGCTTCCCAAGTGTTGCCAACGTGGTTGAAGTCTTGAAGTAATAGAGTCTCAGGGGAGGCTTTGTTCTTCTGAAAATTTCACATAAACTTCAGCTGGGGTGATTCAGATAAACTAAAATGAATCTTGGCACAAATATCCAAGCTTATTGTCATCTTTTTGGTTATTTGTTTTGAACAGTAGGCCATAGTCAATATTGTTATACGATGTGACTATATTGAATTTTTTTAACGTAAGCAAGAGCTCAGCCCTTAAACTAGAAATAAATTCATTATAGGGTAGGCTATAAACAAAATGATGATAAGATATTATATTTTTCATCATAACACCCTTCTTTGTTTTGAGCTGATGAATTTAGGAGTGAAATTGTTGGGATAGGAAGAATTATATTTTGGTGGGGAGGGGAGGGGGGGAATATCATTACAATCTTTGAGAAACTGTTGTGTTTACAATGTGTTCCCAAAAAAATTAAAAGGCCTATAATAGCGGGCACCTCAAGTCAACAATTAAATAAGTCTTTACAGGAGAGGGAGCTAACATCCAGTTTGTCCCCGTCATCTCTCTGGTCACTACATCCATGCAAAATCTTTTTACATCTGGATTCAGATCTGAATTGGTATATGGTATTGAAAAAATACTTGGTAGTCTTAGAGTTGTTTTACTGTAGGCCTTCCTAGGTTAATGCATTATCCTGGTGACAGACTATATCATTGACAGAACTTTTTTTTTCCTTTTTTTTCTTTTTTCTCAGGGAAACCATTTCCCTAAGCCATTTGTAATTACAAAAGAAAATGCACACCAAAATCTGACAATTTCACCATGAAGAGCAGCTGCTTTAAGTCCCTTCACATTCCCCATTGGATGATGCTTCAAAGCAATTCCCTAATCTTTAAAGGCTTTTTTAAAGTCAAAACACCAATTCTTGGGCATTTGAAACTGTGCAGATCCTCATTTCTATTCAAGAGGAAAATCTTCTGCCACATTGTTCACTACTTCATATTCATGAGCTTTAGTTCTGCTTTTGGTGTATGACAGGCAGACCACCATGATTTTGCTGACTTCAATGATGTGAACATGGAAACAGTTTCCCATCTGGAAAAGTATTTGAGAAGTTTATACATTTGCTCAAATAAGGACAAAACCTTTCTAATACCCAAACTGCTCTTGAAATGTTGAATAAAGGAAAAAAAAGGGGGGGGAGTCAACATTGGCTGGGTCAATCGAAATATGTTGTGTCAGTCTTTTTGAATCATTTTGTTTTCATTTGATCTTTCAGTTTATTTCTTGTATAATAGGTAAGTTACAACAATTAACAACTCAAAACAGGATATAATTGTATATTGAACCTGAAACTTGGATTTTTTAGCAATTTCAGGCCTCCAACCAGCTGTAGTAATAAAATAGGAATACGACTTTTTAAAAGGTTAGTGCATTGCAAATTTAACCTCAACTTCAAACCCACCTCCACTAGTAAAAGGGATTATTTGTGGATTGTAAAATTGAAACATATTCCTCCCTCACTTTCGTGCATGCTAGTCATTCCTGGTCTGACTAAAGCATTGTAGATAAAGGCAGAATTGAATTAGAATTTAATGAGTTTTTAGAGTAATGATATGACAAGGTAACAGTTGAGCTTGACTTATGACAATTCCACCAGGAAACAAAAACTAAAAACATTCTATATTTCATATATTTTATTTTTCTTTAGGTTCACTATTAGCCAGACTACTCATACGAAGAATACTGCTTTACCTCAGTATGTCTGCTCTGTTCGCTTACAGCAGGGGTGAAAAGGGTACCAAACAAACACCAGGAAGAAGAAGGCAGGATTGCAACAAAACATTAAAACAAAAAGAGAAACAAAAGAAAAAGAAGACATGGTACCAAACAAACCCTTCTGAATCAGCTGATCACCAACTCTATTTTGTATTTCTTTAAAGTTTGATGGCTTGTCATTCTGAAAGCATTTTAATCTTGAAACTTTCTATTCCATTCTCCACAGGGAAGAAGTATGGTACCAACCAAATGCTTCATCACTGCAGTTCCAGAAAAGCAGTCAGGCATTTAAACCCTTTTTGCTCACATAAAATGTGGCTGTATTACTTTCACCAGGTGTCAATGAACACCTAAATGTTAAGTTAATTAATTCAAGACACCTCTCCCTTCTACATGTATAGATGACACGACATTCATAGAGGACTGTAAAAGCAGGAAGACAGCTAAAGCCTGAGAGCTAGTAAGTAGCCCTTCTGGACAACTTCATAAGTTCAGATGAATGTTCTCAGAGGCTGAATTAAAAAATTACGTTAGTAAAAAAAGATAGGGTCATTTGTTCAAAAATGCATACCCCTTTTGCTTTCCCTTGACATTTATAACACACAAAGTAATTGGAACCGCAGTCAGGGCAGTTAAGGTAGCTCTGTGAAAAGCAGTAATTCAGCAGGTGGTAACAACACTTATTTGGAAAGGAACGGAACTGACCTCCTCACTTTTTTTAAACTGGGGATTTTATTTTATTGTTTCTGAGAAAGCTTCAAAGAGAATGTAAAAAAGTGCATATGATACTTTGAGAAATGTAAAATTAATTCTCTTATCACCCAGACGCAGCCTTGATACTAAAGTAATGAATGCATTAGAAATACCCAGAGATTAGATTTTCTGTATGTTTCTAATCACAAACAGTTAGTTTAGGTAGCTTAGATGCACGGGTTTGGATTTGTGAAAAAAACACAAACCAGCTCACGGTTCAGAAATACATTATATAAACACAACCCAAACGAGGTTTCCTTTTGGCTCAGAAATGAGAGAGCACCCAATCTGGAACATTACATCTCTCAGCAAGCACTGCTGGCCCATTTTATATCATTTTATATACATTTCGGTGCATGCAGCACTTTTCCAGACATAACAGAAGTATATCACCAGAAAGCAGGAGTACAGATTTTCTTGCAGGATTTCAGTTCTGTAGACATAAAGACATAGCAGGTGTTTGTGACAAATTTATTTAACACCAAAACATCTAGTATTATTTTGGAAAGTTAAATCTGTCAGTTTGAGTCTGAATCATAATCTTTGTTTATTTGACGTCTTTATAGCACAAATCACTCTGAGTGCCTCTCAATAAATTCAGTGTCATTGCAGCAAGGAATGTATCATTACCACCATTTTACAGATTTGAAGGACAATAAAGTCAAGATGAGTTTCTGTTGCACAACAAAGACTAAAAGCATTATAAGCAGTTGAAAGACTACGCAAAAGATTGTACTGTCTGCCTGCTTTGCTGTAAACCTAGACTCCAAGCTTCACTGTAAATTTACATCCACGAAGCACTTCTTTCACAGTTTAACACCACTTGTGCTACCAATACAGACTAGTACTAGCTAATTTAATAGTTGGAGGTAGTGGCCTTACCAATAATTTTATACAGGGGTGGTTTTTTTTGAATTTTGATTGGGATTTCTTTTTTTTTTTCAGTCACTGCCATCAACTTACTGCCAAAGTCTTTTTCTCCTGTTCTTTCTCTTGTTTTAGGCACACTTTCCCTTCTTTTATTATCTATTATCTATAGGTGATTTTTTTTCTCCTTCCTTGCCTTTTCCTAGAGAAGAACTATGTTCATTGCTTATATAAAAAATCTATGTACAGGCACATAATTATCTGGTTTTGACTTTTATGTTTCTGGATGTTGGGGATCCAATTGTTCTGGATCAAGATATATTTCCTAAATGAATTAAACATTCTCCCAGTTTTAATATTTCTGCTTACATGGTTCAGTTGCACATGCAGTTGTAAGCTTTGCTATAACGTAATTTTGATATTAAAATTATTTATTTAGAAATCAATGTTGTTGTCATGATAAATAATAAAATTACCTCAACAAGTTAAGAAAAGTCCGGGGTATTTCCTCTGGTTACAGGCCACTTGCAAATAAATCTTTTTGCCTGTGTTTGTCTTGACAAATGTCATATAAGTGATCGAACAGGTGAATTTCAATGAGATTTAGATCTAGAAGTGTGTGGGAGGGGAAAATATTACCAAATGTTTTACAACAACATATGTTATTGACTAATGGTGTTACTCAAAATCATAAATACTGAAAGAAATTGATACCGCTAGTGCAGTTTGTCTAGCATCTCTCAATTATACAAGCGCTGGATATGTATCAAGTTTATGGCATTGTGTAAATCTTTATTAAACACTGTAAAAGATTTGCACTTTTCTAACAATATGCAAATAGCCCACTTAATTTGCTTACAGCCCTATCAAAATAAAATCCCCATAGGGTATGTAGGCAGCAGTAAACAAAAGTCTTTCAAGATTTTGCTGCTGACCTTTTTATAACTGCTAGGCTTCCAGGTACTGTAGGGAATACCAGACTTGCTGCAGTAGCTTCTCTACAGCAGTAGATAATAACAGATGATGTTTTGGAGGACTGTGTATTTTCTTATAGTATGTGTTAGTTCATGGTGGACACACTATCCATGTGGACATACTTCTTCTTAACTGGCAAGTGGTATAGGAGTTGTTTTGAAAAAGCATCAGGAACTGGGGTGCAGGTCCAGATTGCTGCCCAAAGGCTCCCGCTGTAGTGCTCAGGTGATGTAGGTTCAGTTAAAGCTGAATTTCATCGCTACTTCCCTATTTGTTAGATGAATCAAGTCATGGAAGTAACTCTGTCTTCACCGACCACAGGGAGCTTCGGGTAGCTGAGCACCTACTCTTGGAGATACACTACGGGATATTATCTGTCTTCCTTCTTCTGACGGGCAATTGAAAACCAAACACAAACTGCACTCAAGAAAAGCTAAGGCCTTTCATATCAGAAACAGAAGGAAAGTGTTCTAGGAAATAAAAAATCCTGACAGCTTCAGAAAGAGTATGATGATCATGTGCACTGGTTTTGTATTCTATCTAATGATTGTTAATAATTTTCACTTCCAGGGAAGCATCCTCACCTGAAGGACACAGACATTACTGCTTCTTCTGGCTATATTTTAGGCTGGTTTAGTTTGATGTTTGCACTGCATTTAAGGGATGCTATTAACAAGGCAGACTGCAGATATCCCTAGTCAACACTGCTCTTGTGCTGGTTGTAGAGAAGTCAAGCACAAGTGGGAAGAGTGCATGCATGCGAATTTAAAATAGGGATGTCTTGGATCCTGAGAGAGTAGTTAATCTGACTCACTCATTTCTGGACTGAGCACTGTTTCCTCTAGACAAGTTGCTCTGAAATAGAAATTGAAATGCTGAAGGGCAGGATAGTGTTGTGAGTCTTGTGAAGAGAGTGACATCTTTGAGAACCTCTGAGTCAGGTGCCTAAACCCCAAAGAGAAATGGGATTTAAAACAGTCTCCTGATATCAGCCTCACTTTATCTTGGTCTAGTTAGTGTCTTGCGCAGCACTGCATGTTTTTATTTCCTTCTGGGGCACCTCAGAAGTACCTGTGTTTCACTTGTGTTACCATCATTATGTTTCTAATCCATTTCTAGTCAAGAATGACTTAGCTGATCCAAATCTCCACTGAAATCATGGGAATTGCCATGAAAGAAAACTGGACAATAGCACCCATATTAGGTTTGCCCAGTCGATGATGATTACTCTATCCCTCCTCCAGTTAAACACCTAGATAGATGTGCAATACTATTAGCCTAGTGCTTCAAGTCAAATACATGTTTAAGTGCATTGCTGGATTGGTTCCAGAGTGAGTAAATGGAGAATTCAAGATGCACGTGCTACAGAAGTGCAAAGGATTGTAACTATGGCCATTGTAAAAGTACATTCTGTTCCTTTTATTAATGTATTGATGTTTATAATTTTTAATGCAGTTTTTGCTACTTAACAACTTAATAGAAACATTTGCTAGACTAAGGGGACAGCAGACTGAAAATCACTGTTTTAAATATTAACTAAAAGTCAAGCATTTTGAAGCCATACATTTGAAGAATATCTAATTATAACAAAGCAATTTGTTGATTGGTAAGTTTGTTTTGTCCTCTCAGTATGCCCAGCAACTATTATGCCTTTGTTGTTTACAATCCATTGGTAATACATCATTCATGCATCAGCATTTGTTTTACTACTGCTGATATTACATTGTTTTTCCTTAGCTATACACAGCTCCATTTTGCATTTCAGGTTCTATGTCTTAATTTTAATTCATTCATGGACTTTTTTACTATTATATATGAGTCTATGTTTGCGAGCGCAAGTGCATGCATATGGCAACATGAAGAGGAACTTTACTTTGAGGCTGGCAGAGCACTGGAACAGGCTGCCCAGAGAGGTGGTGGAGTCTCCGACTCTGGAAACATTCAAAATCCACCTCGATGCCGTCCTGTGCAACCTGCTGTGGGTGGACCTGCTCTGGCAGGGTGGTGGGACCAGATGATCTTCAGAGGTCCCTCCCATCACCTAACATTCTGTGATTCTGTTATTCTATGAAGAATTTTTTCAGTTCTTGTATTGTTTTGTTTAGCTTTAGAAAACACCTTTTGGTCTCTATGCAATACAGACATTTTATTTTGTCTATATGCATTTGAAACAGACTTGTAAGCAACTCTGGAACAAAGATTTACTGTGGAATAAGGATGGTAATAATATTTTACATTTAGAGAAGACTCGTCAAAGTGGTTCACAAGCTACGCACATGTAAAAGTAGTGATGAATCTTTTGGAGTTGTGTGCTCAAACAAGATGGTTGGCAAGAAGCAGAGATCAGTGTTAAAATACTGTATCTTTAAATAGCCTTTTTTATTATTATTATTATTATTATTTTAATTCTTTTTACTGTGTAGGTTTTGGGTGTTGGTTTTTCTTTTCAGTAAAATTGGAAAAAAAATCACAAAAGGATTTTTGGCCCCAGTCACAATTTTCTTCTTCTTCTACCTGTAAAAAACTTTTAATTCGTCTTCCAGCTGCTTTGACCTGAAATCTAAAGGTCCTCCCATTGAAATATTCTTTTCCTTTAAAAAGATTTACAGACTAAAATAGGATTAATACATAATGAGAAAGTAAAAATCATAGAGAAGTGAAGACTGTGTTATAATTTGGTATAATTTGGAGAATTTGGGGAGAAGGGCTAGCAGTTTGGGGGCACTGGGAATTGGCATGTATTTTATTCACAAACTTAGTCCATATGTTTCCAGTTGTCTCCTTTTATATTTTTTATGGGAGATCATCCTTCAGCAATATTTTGTGTAATAGCATTATAATAATTTTGAATGTTTGGTATGAAACCTCTTTTATGGCTGAGTCATGAGTTTGTAGGTTTTCATTTTCCTAAAAATTTTTCCATTTCATAGAATCATTGAATCAGAGAATTGCTTAGGTTGGAAGGCACCTTAAAGATCATTGAGTCCAACCATCAACCTAACACTGACAAAACCCACCATTAAACCATGTCCCTAAACATCACATAAACCCATCTTTCAAATACCTCCAGGGATGGTGACTCAGCCACTTCCCTGGGCAGCCTATTGCAATGTTTGATAACCCTTTGGTGAAGAACTTTTTCCTAATATCCAATCTAAACGTCCCCTGGTGCAACCTGAGGCCACCTCCTCTTGTCCTATCACTCGTTACTTGGGAGAAGAGACTGACACCCACTTCTCTACAACCTCCCTTCATGTAGTTGTAGAGCGTGATAAGGTCTCCCCTCAGCCTCCTTTTCTTCATGCTAAACAACTCCAGTTCCCTCAGCTGCTTCTCATAAGACTTGTGCTCTAGACCCCTTCGCCAGCTTCATTGCCTTTCTCTGGACTGCAGAATCTCAATGTATTTCTTGTAGTGAGGGGCCCAAATCTGAACACAGTATTTGAGGTGAGGCCTCACCAGTGCTGAGTAGAGGGGGACGATCACTTCCCTACTCCTGCTCACCACACTATTCCTGATGCAGGCTAGGATGCTGTTGGCCTTCTTGGCCACCTGGGCACACTGCTGGCTCATATNCCTGCTGTGGGTGGACCTGCTCTGGCAGGGTGGTGGGACCAGATGATCTTCAGAGGTCCCTCCCATCACCTAACATTCTGTGATTCTGTTATTCTATGAAGAATTTTTTCAGTTCTTGTATTGTTTTGTTTAGCTTTAGAAAACACCTTTTGGTCTCTATGCAATACAGACATTTTATTTTGTCTATATGCATTTGAAACAGACTTGTAAGCAACTCTGGAACAAAGATTTACTGTGGAATAAGGATGGTAATAATATTTTACATTTAGAGAAGACTCGTCAAAGTGGTTCACAAGCTACGCACATGTAAAAGTAGTGATGAATCTTTTGGAGTTGTGTGCTCAAACAAGATGGTTGGCAAGAAGCAGAGATCAGTGTTAAAATACTGTATCTTTAAATAGCCTTTTTTATTATTATTATTATTATTATTTTAATTCTTTTTACTGTGTAGGTTTTGGGTGTTGGTTTTTCTTTTCAGTAAAATTGGAAAAAAAATCACAAAAGGATTTTTGGCCCCAGTCACAATTTTCTTCTTCTTCTACCTGTAAAAAACTTTTAATTCGTCTTCCAGCTGCTTTGACCTGAAATCTAAAGGTCCTCCCATTGAAATATTCTTTTCCTTTAAAAAGATTTACAGACTAAAATAGGATTAATACATAATGAGAAAGTAAAAATCATAGAGAAGTGAAGACTGTGTTATAATTTGGTATAATTTGGAGAATTTGGGGAGAAGGGCTAGCAGTTTGGGGGCACTGGGAATTGGCATGTATTTTATTCACAAACTTAGTCCATATGTTTCCAGTTGTCTCCTTTTATATTTTTTATGGGAGATCATCCTTCAGCAATATTTTGTGTAATAGCATTATAATAATTTTGAATGTTTGGTATGAAACCTCTTTTATGGCTGAGTCATGAGTTTGTAGGTTTTCATTTTCCTAAAAATTTTTCCATTTCATAGAATCATTGAATCAGAGAATTGCTTAGGTTGGAAGGCACCTTAAAGATCATTGAGTCCAACCATCAACCTAACACTGACAAAACCCACCATTAAACCATGTCCCTAAACATCACATAAACCCATCTTTCAAATACCTCCAGGGATGGTGACTCAGCCACTTCCCTGGGCAGCCTATTGCAATGTTTGATAACCCTTTGGTGAAGAACTTTTTCCTAATATCCAATCTAAACGTCCCCTGGTGCAACCTGAGGCCACCTCCTCTTGTCCTATCACTCGTTACTTGGGAGAAGAGACTGACACCCACTTCTCTACAACCTCCCTTCATGTAGTTGTAGAGCGTGATAAGGTCTCCCCTCAGCCTCCTTTTCTTCATGCTAAACAACTCCAGTTCCCTCAGCTGCTTCTCATAAGACTTGTGCTCTAGACCCCTTCGCCAGCTTCATTGCCTTTCTCTGGACTGCAGAATCTCAATGTATTTCTTGTAGTGAGGGGCCCAAATCTGAACACAGTATTTGAGGTGAGGCCTCACCAGTGCTGAGTAGAGGGGGACGATCACTTCCCTACTCCTGCTCACCACACTATTCCTGATGCAGGCTAGGATGCTGTTGGCCTTCTTGGCCACCTGGGCACACTGCTGGCTCATATTCAGCTGCCTGTCGACCAACACCTCCAGCTCCTTTTGTGCCGGGCATCTTTCCAGTCACTCTTCCCCAAGCCTGTAGCACTTGCTGCGACCAAAGTGTCAAACCCGGCACTTGGCCTTGTTGAACCTTATACCATTGGCCTCAATCCATCGATCTGGCCTGTCCAGATCCCTCTGTAGAGCCATCCTACCCTCAAGCAGGTCCATACTCCTGCCTAACTTGGTGTTGTCTGCAAAATTTCCTTTTGAGTAAGTTGCTTTGATCAAGAAAAAAACCCCAAACAACAGAAGAGCTGACTCTGGAAATGAGTTCAGATTGACATTTGAGGTAACAGCTAACAGATCCAATAAAATTCCGAGCTAATATCTGTGTGTCTGTATGCACTTGAGAGATCTGTTATCTAGGCTAAGACCATATGAATTAGATAATTTGAAGAATACATATTTATTTCTTTTAAAGGGGATGCATAGGCAGAAAACATCATAAACAATGGGGTTTGATGAAGGCACCTGCTCCCAATGCCATTGAGCATCCCTCCTTCCAGGACATTCAGCTCACTCGTTAAACTAAGAGAGTGGTAAGATCAACTGGGATGCAGGTGTGACAAAGGAATTGGTCATATTTAATGTGATGTAGGTGAAACCTACATCCTCACTTGACTTCAGGCTTAACCTAGCAGCTCCTAGCTTCCACAAACATCTCAGCATACATCTCACCAAACCTAGGCATTTTTTTCTGCTTTACTTCTCTAGTCTTGCTTTACAGACAGTTGAATTAAAGAGATAGTCTAGATCACATTTGTCTCATTGTAAGCTTAGTGTTTAAAATAGATCAGATGAATCACACTCCAGAGAGGTCCATTTCATTTCATTGATTGTAGAAGGAGCCTAAATGTCTAATATCAGGGGAGATGGAGTCTATCCCGCACGACTTTGCAGCAAAGGGTGGTGCCATACAGTCACCACTCAGCAAGTTCTGGGCTAGCTGCTTTACCTACCAGGGCAGTTTCTAGCAGTTCAGGAAACCATGTAATCACGTTAGTGTAGTCTCCTGACTACACTCTTTAACTTGCTGGTGTTCCCACATTTGGAGTGAAATGTTTTGCATTTGGCTTGGTCTATGCCAGGAACTACAGTGCTGTCATAGAAACAACCTCCAGTTTTCACTTGCAGGTTCTCCAGAAGCTGGAAGTTATGCTGCTATTAACGCTGGACTTTTTTAGGCTTCTGGTTTGCAGGTTCAAATCTATACAGGCTTTCAGGGTTCTTGGGATACTTGGGCACCAAAACTATTTTCATGTCAAGTAAGCTACCAGGGAGCCAGAAGTGACCTGCACACCAGACTTAGAACACAGAAATGCACTGAAGTTGTGGGGTAAATGTCAGAAAGGATCTCTAAAGGTAACACAGCTGGGAATTGCAGAGCACAAATGCCTTTCAAGGGCTCTACAGAGCACATACCCAGAAATCATTGCAGAATAAGCACAGCAGCCCAACTACCTCAGGACAGCAATCATATGGACCCTGGATAACACTTAATCAACACTTTAGTGTTAGAATGACAGACCTGCAAAAGAAAAGGTAAGGGAAAAGAAAACTGGATCTGTGTACGTACACAGGCATGCCAGATTCCCTTTTCCACATGCTGGCCATGAAACATGCTTTCAGAGTTCATCACAGTTCAGCACACACAAGCATGTCCTGCACCTCTCTCATGTGGTGCTCCTACATCTGTGCCTGGACTTAATCAACTATCTCCGAGTTATGGAACCAAATTCCTGACAAGCCATTGCTTGATATCTAGAGGCTAGATATCCAGAGGCTGCGTCCCAGCTGTTACTGACTTCCAATTCTTGATGAGTCTCTTCAGAACTAAGGACATTAGCTAGTTTTGGAAGTAATGAAAATTCATAAAAGAGAAGTGTTTCTGCTAAACATTTTAGAATTCTACAAGTCAGTGCTTTCCTCCTGATGGGTCTGTGGTGAAGGGCTGATTCTTCAAGCACAGTAAGTCATCCACCTTCACAGTCATGTTTGTGAAAAAAATAAAGTCTGGATTGGATTTTCTGTTCTTTGAGGTACCTTTTATTTTCTTCTCTAAGTTGAGTAATGAAATTCAGACTAAGGCAGACTGCTATCTGAACCTGCATCACGAGGAAAATTTATACTGGTGCAAAAAGACAGAACATTTTAAATATGTTACCTTTAAAACCTTCTTCGTAGATATAAGTAAAAGTTTCAAGGCTTTGGAAATTACCTTGCACCGATTTTTCTTCTCAGCACAAACCTTCAACAGAGTGGTTACTCTGTTTATTGAGGTTCTCTTTTTCCTGAAGAAAAATATTTTTACCCTAATTTTTCAAACTGTTTATTCAAAGACTAATACAAAATATATTTCCATATTAAACATAGGAGTCTAGTAGTGGTGCATGGTCGAGCAATATAGAAGGATTTAGGTTTGCTTAACCAATTTAGATGGTAGTTGAGCAACATGCATTTACATGCAACATGACATTAACAACATGGTCTGACTTGGACAAAAAGAAGAAAACATTAGTAAAACATATCAGGATAAATCAGAAAGGTGTTGCACTGCGCACAAGAATATTTTGGCTGACCAAGTAGAGGAGGAGGTATAGACTAAGATAAAATACAGACTCTAGGATGTTAATAGATATATTCACATCTAAGGAATCAGGGCTAGATCCATTTCCCCTGAAAAAATCCAGGTAAGTATACAGCCGTTATTCTTTAATACTTGTAAAGTAACAACTGACAAATCCACAGTAGCTGTTGCAAAGTCTTTTTCTTGTCTTTTTTTTTTTTTTCCAGGTTCAGGTTTGAAATCATTATGGGATAGAGCAGCCACTCTCCTTTTTGAGTGCAAATGGTTAATACTGTCTTTGATTCTCCTTTGAATTTTTCTGATTTTATTTTGAAATCACTGGTTCGTGTTATTTCTTTGCTATCTTGCTGAAGGTACATTTTCACTGCCATGAAGTTCTCATAAAAGTTTTTGAGAATTTGCACACATTTAGCCTTTATGCTTTCAGTCCACAGAATAATTTTGTGGCTCCTCTACTTGTTCTTCCATTTTTGAATATCTGATAAAGAATACTGACAGTAAAATGCTTCCAAAGTTGTTAGCAATGATTAATTCATGACTTCCTTAATTTTCTGTATGAGAATTTCAGAAGCTTTTTGGTCATAACACCATTTCACTTTGAGCTGATTTTCCAGTACTGCCCACCTAGCCTTTTAGCATCAGGGCTTTTCAAACTGCTTTTAGGTAGCAGTAGAGAAGGTGACGGTGGCATGAATCCCTTGTTAGAGATGTACAGCTTTGTCATTCTAATATTCCCAGGCTGATCAGGGATATGCCTTTCTAGTGTAAGCCTGTGCTTTGCTGTTATTTACCATTCTTCTCATCTGTCACCTACTAATTTATTTTTTTTCAGCAGCAATTTCATATTTATTCCTGCATCCTGGATAAAAAAGATATTGAATAGTGTCAGATTGAATACTAGCTCCTCTGAAAATATTCTCATTCAGTGATGAGTCCTCATTGACAGCTACTTTTGGAGATCCATCACTTTTTATTCCATTTAGCATGCACTTTATTTTGATATGGTATAAAGGTAATTTTTAAAAATCTGAATGTCAGATGGTTTAAGTCAAAAGTCTTACAAAAATCTAAATACATTCAGGCTGCAATAATAGCTTTATCAGCTAAACATGTAATCCCATAAAAGAATTAAATCAGGTTTGTCTGACAAGATTTATTTTCCATAAAACCATTTTGACTGGCATTAATTATATCCCTATCCTCTGATTCTTTATTAACTAGTTACTGCATTACCTCTTCTATTATTTTGTCCAGACGGATGTCAGAGTAACCAGCCTGTAAATACCCTGGCTACCCTGCCTGCTCTTTCTGCATACTGACAGATCCGTAGCATTGTTTTACTGTTCTGGAATATTTCAAGTATCTGAAGAATATTAAAAATTAGCATTACTGGGAAATTCTGTTAAGCCGAGTCTGAAGTTTATGCTTAGCAGCTGTTAAAAGCTCTTCAGTTTCTAATAGGCTGGAATATACTTCACCATCCTATTTAGGGCAAATGCAAAATCCTATATTTTTCCATGCACTGCAGACATATTTATCAAATACATCTGTCAGGTCTGCATCAATTTTTAACAATTTCACCATTTATGTTTAGTACACCTACAACAATGTAGGATTATCTTTTTCCTATTCTGTTTTAAAAAACAACTTTTTTTCATGGTTAATAATCAGCAACATCTTTAGTATTTTCGGGTTTTTTAATCAGCTCTCTGCACTTCATAACTTTTAATGTAATTTGTCTTCTATTTTCCACTTTCTCCTTTGTTATAAATTGCTTTTTCAATTTCTTATGAATGCCTTCGGAGTGTCATTGAATCAAGTTTAGTTTTTAACCAAAAGTTTTTGGGTTTTTTATTTTGCTTTTCAACAGATCTCATTAACTGTGGACAAAACGCAGAGCCACAGAAAAGCACTTGACTTCTGGATGCCTTCTGGTGCAGCTGGAACTAGGTGGAGTGATGGTATTTTGTCATCTGCAAGTTTCACAGCTGATGTATGGACAGCTGACTCAAAAGTCTCTTCACTTTTGATATAGGCATGCTGTAAATGTACAAGAGATTGTCCCTTTTTGTCATTGTGCTTCTGTGTTGCTGGCTGTAATCAGTGTGGCTCCACAGAGACTGCTGCTTGTGAAGTATCATTTAGCAAATGGCAGAGTGCAGGATGAAAAGGTGTCAACAGTTACTCTGGAAAACATAATATCACTCAATTTTTTTAACCCATCAGTTAATGATACAAATAGTTTTTTTCAGTCTTGCCTGATCATGCCATAACCTTTCTTATTTAAAATACCATGTGCAAAACCAACAAAAAATCCCTCCTGCCAGAATACTGTGAGTATTTAATTCAAAGTTTGTTCTGCAAAGTATCTTTCTCTATGATCTGCATTCTGAGAATCTTTGATACTCCAAACGCTTATGATTAAATCATCATGGTACTGAAGCCTTTTTTTTTTTTAATCAATCATTATGTTTGAATGGCTATAGAATCATTACCAAAGATGCACACTATTAATAGAGTATGTGTGTATTATGGCCAGAAACCTGAGAAAGCTGATACTGAATCGATCTTCCTTATCTGCACTGAACAGTTCAAATTCTGTAAACCCTGGGGTAATTTAAAGAAAGAATTAAAGTCAATTTTAAATAAAACACCAGCTAGATCTTCCATTCAAACTGAAAAATTCCATTGCAATTTTACAGTGAAACAACTGTAAAAAAGAAAAACTACAGGCTTTTAAAAGCCCCCCAGTAACTGCACCCCAGATCAGTTCATATGAAAACATTTGTCTTCCTTGCCTGAAATCTCTGATTCCATTTGAAGCGAAGACATGCTCCAATTCAAACCTTCCTATTTATTTATTTATTTATTTATTCATGGCTTTTAATATTGGGAAGGCTATAAATTGCTTCTGAACTATGACATTTTCAGTTTTATATTCCTGGTGCAGACCATCAATGAGAATACTTCATGCTTTGAAATATTCATCTGGTTGAGTTTTTTTTATATTTTAAAACTTCTCACCTGCTTTTTTAGTAGTCCATTCAAATATATACATAATAAACATGCATACGTTATGTATATACAGTAAAAGTACTCCAGACAGATTAAGATAATTCCTCGGGTCCTTACTTTTCATGTGCCTGTCCAGGAAGATCCGACCTGTACAGTTCAGCTGCACTTTACTGGACCTTCCTGGCCTTTCCCAAATAAAACCTATACTGCCATGTCACAAGGTAACTTATTTTCTATAGTAGTTTAGGAGCCCATTGAACACACCAAAAAATGGTTTAGATCTAAAATTCTCATTGTTTATAATTCCAATAATTTCCATTAAAAGAGCAATTTTTATCCAGATAGATTCCAAAGAAGTTTACAAATTATGTCTAACAGGAACACTCATTCATTAGTGAGTGGAATTGTTCCACTCTTCCTAACTATTTAAAATACACAGCAAATTAAATTGGTAGAAAATAATTTATCAGACTGAAAATGGTTTGTAAAAATAGGTGTTTAACTAAACAAAGGGGAGTTTGGTTCAAACAGCAGCACTTGTACGCTCACACCTTACTGAAAGTTCTATAGATTTTTCAAATGTCCAAGTAGTCACCTAGGATAAAAACGTCTGCTGTCAGACTGGATTTCTTCCACCATAAATGTGAACCTCCCCCCGACAATTTCCACTAGCTCTCAAGAATGAACCTGACCTTCTTTAGAGATTTATCATTTGTGGTCTAAACAGGTGTAGGTTTTTTTTGTTTCATGACATCTGACAAGGGTATGTGCCCAAAAAGTGCTGGAAAGCATGTTTTGACAAGGGTATAAAGTCTTTTTATAGGTTGCATGTGTTTCTACTGGTATCACGTACCAAGTCACAAATGCTTATTTTTACCCTGGCCAAGTCCCGTAGGCTCCTGCAGAAGGTAGATTCTGGTCACTTAGATTAAATTTCATTTATAAAACATCCAGTAGGGACCCAGTCCTCAGTATGGTCTCAGAAATTTGTGCCACACTAATGGCTAATTTATAGAAGAAAATCCATTCATTAATAAATTATACTGAAAAAGCTAACTACAAAATGCAATCTATTCTTTTCAGTGCTACATCAGTGATAGCTGCTAGTAAGTCTATTAATTTCTTTCACTAGGGACAGGTTTTATTCAAAAAAATTTGATAATATTTATATTATCAAACAGAAAGTATCACTAGTCTTAGAAAAGTGAGAAATGAGGATGTATAAAACCACTGCTGCACAGTTACAGAAGGTATTAAACAGGAAGGAAGGTTAGCAAACTCTTTTCATGGAAAATTTACTCATGTCAACCTGACGAAGTTATCTCAAAACCAACAAAATTCAGGCTTTCTCAAGTTCAGTAAAACTAAGATTGAATGACTGTGAGGGAAAATAAAACAAAAGCAATTTTTAAAAGAAGTCAATTTGAAACAGGAGACCCGTTATAGAGCAATGTTCATGAAGAGCAGGGAAATAATTGCTCAAAGTCTATAAAGCAACTCCCTTCCCTGACTGGAAGCTGTATAGCTGTCAATTGCTAACTGAAATTTCTTTAGTGGATGGGCAAGTGCTGCATGTTTCTGCTTTGGATATGGCAAATCTTCCCAAGATTTAGTACCTGGAGCTGCAAGCTTTAATGAATGTTTCAGGAGAGACAGCCCTTGGGAACGGAGACCAAGAAGACTTTAATCTCCTAGTACGTTTTCTTCCAAAACAGCATTTAAGCATCATGGAAAAGTCTAACATTTGTATTTCCAATTCTATCAGTAAAAGAAGGCTTGGTCTTTATGACAAAGATTCTTGCATTCGTCACAGCTCTAAATTTGTTAAACACGGGAGGACAGCCTTTCTGTTTTTCATAAACATCAGTGCCCCTATACATAGACATGCATGGGTACTCACCCAGAATGACTAGTGAGAGATATGAACATAGACAAAGGAACAGCAGAAATCAGCTTTCATGAAAGGAATGATGGTACAGACTGCTTTGCACTGGAAACACTTTATGGGTCAGATTAAGAAGTCCTGAAACAGCAAGGGTAATAGTATTGATTTTGAAGGAATGTCTGGTTAATTTTTCACAAGGCGTAGATTCCTCAAAAATCAATAACTTTCTGCTGTATCTTTATTCTTCTGAATAAACTGTGTCTGTCTACGAAACTTGATTCCTAAGCTCGATTAGACTCATAAAACATTCACAGACATACACAGCACAAAAGAAACATAAGCTTTCCCAAGCAGCAGTGAGCATTTAACCCCAAGGTAGGACAAAGTGAATTATTCTCTCTTGATATAGTGTTGTCCTTGCACAGATGTGATTTCTTTTTTTCTTTAGTGCTGTAATTTCCTTTATATTTGCTGGCAATACACAGGCATCTACTCAGAAATTCTTTTAAAAGTTTCCCTTCAACCCATGAATATTACCTTTACTGTATCACTTTTTACATTTTTAAGGCATATGAAAGAAAGATGACCACTCTCACAAATGATACAGTAAGGATGCACATGGTATTCCTGCTACAGTGGGCTGGCAAATGCTCTTTGAGGGAGAGATAATACAGCCAGAAAGACAACAAAAGGAGGAAATTGTGAGAGATCAATGTAAAATCAGGGAATTTTACCTAGAGGAGATTGGAACAAACTCCACCTTGAATAACACTCCATGAAACCTGGCTGTGCTATGTTAGCTACTAAGTTAATCTTTCTGCATCTGATTTATTTAGTTCCATTGATTACAATGCCCATGGGGGAATAAAGCTCTTGAGATAAGCACCTGGGTTTGCATGTCAGAAACTAAATTGTGTAAATACCTTTCCTCTTTCTTTGCAAAGATACTATTACTACACACCCATATTACACAACTGATCTCAACTACAGTTTTCCAAATGTATTAAGGTTCCCATTGCATCATACAGTTTATTCTAAACTGGCCTCCAAGCAGATTTTATATTCATAGAATCATAGAATCACTTGGGTTGGAAGAGACCTTCAAGATCATCGAGTCCAACCATAAAGCTAACACTGCCAAAACCACCCCTAAACCATGTCCCTCAGCACCACGTCTACCTGTCTTTTAAATACCTCCAGGGATGGTGATTCCACCACCTCCTTGGGCAGCCTGTTCCAATGCTTGATAACCCTTTCAGTAAAAAAGTTTTTCCTAATATCCAATCTAAACCTCCCCTGGCACAACTTAAGGCCATTTCCTCTTGTCCTGTCGCTTGTTACTTGGGAGAAGAGATTGACTCCCACCTTGCTATAATGTCCTTTCAGGTAGTTGTAGAGAGTGATAAGGTCTCCCCTCAACCTTCTCTTCTCCAGGCTAAACAATCCCAACTCTCTCAGCTGCTCCTCATAAGACCTGTTCTCCAGACCGCTCACCAGCTTCGTTGCCCTTCTCTGGACACGTTCCAGCACCTCAATGTCCCTCCTATACTGTGGTGCCCAAAACTGAACACACTACTCAAGCTGTGGCCTCACCAGTGCTGAGTACAGGGTGAGTACAGTATTGTGCCAGGTGGGCATAAAAAGTAATCAAGGCTTATGTCCTTAGCAGGAGCCTCTTCAGCTCATATGAAAGCCCGTAGCCATGAGTTGCATCCTGAGTAGGAGCCTTTCCTAATCACATGAAAGTCAGTCAAGCACTAGTCACTGCCATTCTTCTTCTTAAAGGCAATGAGTTAAATGGCTTGTGAACAGCACTACCCTCTCCTCCTTACTCTGCCTGCCCCTTCCACCTCAGAGACAGTCTGTTACAAGCAATGAGTGAAAATGCTGTCAGACAGGACAATTCCACACCAACTGAACCTATTTTCTGTAACAATTTTGACATCTTTCCCCAATCAAATTTGTATTTTAAATGTTTTGCAGATATTCGTACATTTTTGGTTCCTTTTGGTTTAAAAAAGACTGTCTAGGTCTATAATAAATTTGCTGTGGCAATAGGGTGGGAAGGAGAAGTAGTTAATTAGCAATAGAGTAACACCCTCTCCTCCAGACACTGAACAATGAAGCACAGGACTGGGATGCAAACCTGCGGTAGTGGATGTCACCTTGAGTACTGTTAATTAATTGTCATGTCTGCACAGGCACAAACATATCCTTAACTGTAGGTGCAAGGCATGTTAAAACATACTTTGAAGCTTGAGAGTGAATTCAACAGTCCATGTAGCTCCAGCAAGCTCAGAGAACGCTAAAACAATTGGAAGCTAAAGAAGGTCTGGCTTTTTTTCCACAGAATCAATGGCAGAGAGGGTATAAAAACATGGATACATCATCAAACTTTCTTATTCTAGAATTGCTTCTGATGAAACGTTGCAGCAGTGAAGACAGGTAACCTCAGCATCAGAGACGACTTTGGTCACAGAAATTCTCCTTTGTTTTAGGAAACTGATGGTCAGAATGTTCAAAAAATATTTTTAAATTCTAAACTGTAAAGTTACATTTTCTCTCATTAATTCAGTGTGGTACCATCTGAGGCTCGGGTTTGGTTTTTAGTTTTTTTTTCAGAACGCTTACAGCAACATGCAGGAAAAAAAAAAGAAAAAAATTACTTCACTTTCGCTTATTTTTTTCTTTTGGAGTTTGATCTTTCAAATTTTACTTGGCAAATTTTAATATCCTTTTAAAAAAATTATCTGTGGATGTGGAACTGAAAAATACAACCCTTGTGCTTATCACTTCCAATTCTTGTAGTTATCCTGCTTAGGTGGTATCTCAAGGACAAACTATATTAAGTTAGGCACAGGAGTGTGCATAAGCACTGAATTATGTCCGTATCTGACTGGACTACATCTGTAACTAAGTAGATTCTATAAGGCTGCAAAGGTTGCTTGAAATCTTACAATGATAGGTTTTCTTATGAGCTATCTGTAATCACGTAAACTTGATCTCACTCATTGGGAAACAACCTTTCTCACAGGCAGCACAGTGTTCCAGCTCGCGTTCATGCACAGGACAGTAAACCGACTTTGGATCCTACTGCCATCAACAGAGAAAAGCCCTCACACATGTGAGACATTCTGATATATTTTTATTTCATTAAGGTATTGAACTGATTGTGGGGAAAAAACCCTTTGCATTTTTACTTCTTAATGGGAGAGTACTGGAAATAGCTTGATATTCAAAGGTACTTAATTCCCTGTGGAATAACATGAGGTACTAGTTACTGAATTCATCCCAGATAAAACATATAAGAGCTCCATAGATCTGCACTAAGGATGAGCTTGGCCGTAGCAGTAAAATTGCCACAAGTCTTACTTCAAGTTTCAAGATAGAATGAAGCCAAGCCAGGTAAAATCCATGAAGTTTCCCTTGTTTTAACATGAAGTCCATAAGTTTCCTGTGGTTTTCATGAGAGTGCACCCATCAAAAAGATGGCAAAAAAATTCACATTTTTGCCCTTCTATACCTTCTGCTGCATTTTATGCTTAGAGCAAAATTCGTGTTACCCTAAGGTTACATTATGAACACTTTGCAGCAACCTACTGAGAATAACCAGAGTATATGTATATAAAATCATTCTATGGTATTTTTATTACTGTATGTATTTTTCCTATACTTTTCCCAAGTACCATTTGAAATCTCTTATTGTATGAAAGATGGTGTCTTTGAATTTCATATAAGAGAGGAAAATGCATTTTTGAACTCTAATTTGTTCATAGCCATTGTCATTGAACAAAGACAGATCTAGTTTTTAAAGCATGTTCTGTAATAACAATAGGAGCAAGAATAACATATGCTGAATGCATAAGCAAGATGCCAGCGACTGGAAGATTAAGGCTTTCTCTTGACTTTGCGCAAAACATTTCACAGCTGGTATTTCAGCAGAAGCATGCTTGGCGCAAAACCTTGTTGCCAAGGCAAATGTTTCATTTTAACAGCTTTCTCTCTTTATAGGGTGCTTGTTTCAGAGTACAGGAGGGTTTGTGGAGAATTTTTTGGTTTTAAGAATATAAAAAAGAAACTGATTTCTTTTACAGACTTACTCAATTCATCTTTTTCTTCCCTCAAGTAAACTTCTTTTTTGTTTTTCTAAAAGGAAGAGCACATTGGGTGTAGAAGTCAAAGGACATCAAAAGGATCAACTTCTGTTACTGATGGGCAGATTCATTAAATATCAGCATGTGCAGGACTTGGAAATCAGTAGTCCCCCTTCCTCCTGTTCCATCTTTCCTCCCAGCTCCTCCCCTGATCCTCCCCATTACAAACCCACTGCATTGCTGTCACTCTGGTTTTATATCCTGTTTGCCTATCAAAAGCAAACAAGATTCATTCCTTGAATATTTTCCAAGTTCAAAGTAGTGATGCTTCAGTGTGGTGGCTGAGGTGGGATAAGCTTCCTCCCAAATAAATCTTTAGCCAGTGCTCCAGCTTAGTGGTTATGGCAACAAGCACCCCGGCTTTCAGAGCACCAACGGTTGGCTCTATGAAGGCCAATGTTGGAATTTGATTACTTTCTGTAGTGTCAGTATTCCACCCTGAGTTTATGGCCAACTAGTAAATGCACCAAAACTCTCAAGACTTCCGAAGCTTTTTGGTAGAAAAAACAGAGTAGTGTTTTTCTGTGGAATCCGTTATAAAGAATGTGTTAGTCTTTGCAAAAAATGTGAGAAAATAAGGCTTCTGCAAGTATTTGCAGGCTGTTTTTACCTAATTAAGAGTCTTCTGTACACTATCTGACATAGAAACTACAGATGGGACATAACAGTAGTGGGAAATTGCTCCAGCTCTCCCTGTTTCCCTTTGTGCTCCACCAAGAATAATTTTCTAGCTGATGTAAGACTCAGTGCTGGACTCGGGAGAGGGACATTTGGTGCTTCATTGCTGCAGTTTTGATGAGTAAAGCTTTCCTGGAGCACCCAAGAAATCCTTTAGGCATGGAAGGGAAAAGACAGTGAGGAGCTGATACATCACAGGCAATATTACAAGGTTGCTCTTGTTGCCAGAGTCAGATTTTAACTTTTTTAATTGCTTCTAGCTGCATGCAGTGTCAGAGGGTCTCTTGGGCAACACGGAACCAGTGACATCTGAGGGACCAGATTGGAGGCAGCTGCTTAAAAAATTCAGCCTCTGGGATTTGCTATAGTTGCATTCATAAATGGATCAGCTCTATCATTTAGAAGATCCCAGATGCAGTGATAGCGTAATTGTAAAGGACAGCTACATGAATGAATATCTGCAAAGCAATAGAAACGGCCCATGGGAGTGAAAGAGCTGGTACAAGATTAAACTTGAACTAAATGCCAAAACAGAACAAAGGCGAAATATGGTCCAAACCCACTTTGTGATGTATAAAACAATGATCAAGAATACACCCATAAAAATGGTTTAGATTATTACCTGTGATAAATCAAGCTAGTCCTCATGTTTACGAGACTCAGCTTTGCGCAGCTTCCATGACAAATACAAAGTAAACCCTACAACAGCATTAGTTTACTATTATTATTGCAGTATTTCTAAAAAGTAGCTTGTTCTCATTTTTATTACACTTCTAGATCAGGATAAGTGAAAAGTGCAGTCTTTTCATGATTTGCGACACCCAGCTTTGTAGGAGATAAGCTACCATATGCTCCTGATCTTCAGATATACATTAATTTATTGTAGTTAATAACTATACTGATGAAAATGGTGTTCATGTTGCTAACGTTTGAATATTAGCGCTATTGTGCAGACAGAGGTCATACAGAGTTCTCAATAGCCCCTTTCAGTGCACCTTAATCCATACTTAATCCCCCGGCTATTGCAGGCCTACAGTCTTCACACATTGCTCTGCCAACATACATCAATCCTGGTCTGTGAAGTGTCCTCTGTTATTCCTGTTCCGCACCTTTCTTTAGAAGAAAAATGGATGTAATTCTTAATGGTATAGTGAAATCTGTAATGTGGATAAACTGCACCCGGAGGATCAGATTGAAGCCATTAAAATTATTTTCACTATGGGTCCTAATGCAGAATTGGAGCACTAATCTCCAGAGATAAAGGGCATATAGCCCATTTACTGCTTTAGCCCCCACTTTTAGCTTTGATTTTATTATTTGTTTACTCTGTAACTTTCATGTATTTCCTAGACCCTTGAGCATTCAGAGAGTCTTGGCAACGTAACTGCATTCAAACATACTGTGTCTGGCTGATAGCTCTGAAGTGTTCAGAAAATACCTTCATTATCCAGACTGGAATTAATTGACTTTTTGTAGCACAGATTATATTGATATGAAATAGGCTATTATACAGTAGGAATACAGCATTTAAAGACCTTGCGGAATGGACACAATGCTCACTAGCTTTGTATTGATTTCTCCAAGCAGGAATTATGATCAAAAACTAATTTCAAGCTGAGTTAAGTTTCACTAGGATTGAATAAAGCTATTAGTTCAATTGCTACACACCAAAGAGTGAGACAGCTTTCAAAGAATGGCACCTTGTTTGGAGTGATTTCCAGATCACTGAGATTCTTTGAAAAGCAGCTGGTAAGATTTACCAATATGCATTCAAGAAAACCTCAAAACTTGATGCACCACTTTAAAATGATTCATTTGCTACTTAAAGGTGTGAACTTTGATTTTCACTACTTTTTGTTAGTGGAATAAGTGGAAGAATATAGATATTATCTGTTTCTTTTGGTATGTCTGTATTATTTCTTCTGCTTATGAAATAAAAGATTTTAAATATTTGGAATATCTAAATTAGAGAAGCAATTAAAAGAGGAAAAATGTAATTTTTTTGGTTTTCTTAGGGTTGAAATCTGGCAAGGAATTCAATGACTTCACTATATCCTTAAGGGATACTGAGTGTGAAGAGCAAACACCTCTGGAGACAGGTTTTGAAACATTGCATAAATCATGGTCTCCTGAAACAGTGGAAGTAAACTGTTTTGATGGTTCACTGAAAAATGTTTCAATGGCCATTTGGTATAAGAAATGCTATTTTCCTCCCTTTCTATTTGTCTTGGATGGAACATGTAAGGACTGGGAAATTGATTAGTGGTTTGGGAGAACTTCTAAGAAGCAAAAAGGAGAAAAAGGTACAGCAAAGGTACAGCAGTTTCTCTCAGTTACTGTAAGAGCCGTGCAATGATCCACTTGGCTTTGACATTTTTCCATCAAATATTTCCAGATATCTGCAACAGCATGGTCTTATTGTAAACAAATATCAGTATATAAAGTAGAGCATATCATTATGGGAATAAAACCCTGTAATGGCTAGACAGAGTTGATCTTGGTACAGAAATGTTCAGGTTAAAATCTGCAATTATGTGATTGTGATTGTATCACAAAGGATGTTTTGAATGTAACGTATCTCCTCAATAAAGTTTTCCTTTGGATGAAATTAATTTCTTCTTCTGAGCTAAAGGTTGCATATGGAGAGTTGTGATTCTTACTGTAAACAAGGATACTGCCAGTGAGAACATGTGGATCTTTCAACAATAGCATATAAATTACTTTCACAGGCCACAACAAACCACAACTCTCTTCCAGTCTTTAGATGAATTAAAGAAGTAAAGTTACATCTACAGAAAGATAAGTAAATTATATGAATCTAAATCCCTAATATGAAAATGCTTATGCCCTTAACTATGGAACTGTTGGAGATGTTCCTAATACATCCAAATTTCTTTAAGTATTAAAAATACATTTCTGTAAATGTTATTGCTTATGTGTATGTATTATTGATTGAAGCCTTCTAGTTTACTTAACTGCAAAAAAGTTAAAGACTCAAGGAGGAGCAAGGCAAGCTCCTTTATATTGCCTGTCAGACAACTCACTCTTCCCTTGGAGGAGATGTCTCTTTAGCTGGAAACAGCCTTTTTTCATGGAAACGTAATGAATGAAAGCTGACCAAGTGAAATAATGAGTCTCAATAAATAAAAATAAAACAAAACCCCCCAAAAAACAGCAAACCCCAGGAAACAGAAAATAAAAGTTTATAAAATCCTTAGTGAGACTGTGCTGAGAGGTATTGGGCAAGTTAGCAATGAAGTTGTTATCACTGGTCTCTGAGTTGTTTCAAGTCTACTTTCTGTGCTGCTATTGAGCTGATCAACGGGAAAAGTTAAAACAGGCCGAAAGGGACCACTGCAGAATCTAATCTGATTGCCTCTGCACTCAGTATACAATTTTACAGTGATTTTCCTTGACACAGGTGCTTGTGTACTGTTTACTGAACTGAGTGAAAGTAGGGTAACTCTGAGGACCTGGAAACTTTAGGAGGAACTGAAATTGATAAATTTAGGATAGTAATTAGAAGTTGTTTCTAGTCACAGAAGAAATAAAGGTCTGAACCATCTTCCAATAGGAATGAATAGTGAGAACAAACCCCTCTCCCAAGCCATCTGTAGGCAGTGTAATGTGACATTATGAATTACATGTATAAGGCACTATGAAATAATTGCCTGCTTTTATGGGAATTGGATTCACTGACCTTGGAGGTTCTTGCTAGTCTTATATTCTGTGTCTCTCTTTTTGATCACAACAGTAGGAAGGGTGCTCATGCCCTCGGCCCTTGTCCTCTGAGAATGAAACTCAATTTATCTTCATTACACAATCATCTAACCCTATCATTTGATTTTTTTTTCACTTCTCTGTGAACAGATTTTTCACGTATTCATCTCCTTTTTTTATTTTTAATTTTGTAGTTTAGCAAAGGTTTTCTTAACAAGTCCATGTTTTTCACACAAGGTTGTAATGTTTTTCAGCCCAAAACAGAATATAAATTTAATAGTATATGAGCCAAGCTTCTAAACCCACTTGGATCAATTAGATTCAGAATCTGACATATCAAACATATCACACCTATTTTAACACAAGGTATTATGGTATCAGGTGGACGTTTGGCAAGCCTAGAAACTTTATTGTACAACTATGGGCATTCTAACCAAGTCTGAAACACACAACTAATGCAATATGATGGAAGGGTTTCATATAGTAACTTTGCTATGTTGTGCTGGTAGAACGGTAGCAGCTAAGTAAATATGGATGCTTAATAGAGTATGCTGCTAGAGCATTGTATATCAAATTAATGGCCCTATTTATAACTTGCATTAAATTTTCCATCGTCTTGTTTTAAGACCGGAGGCTATTTTTTTTCTGTTGATACGAGTGTTCCTTTTTTTCACTGTCCTCTCTCAGTCCTGAGATTAAGCACCCCATTTTGAGCTGGCATAAATTGTTATCACCCTTCTGAAGGCAATGAAGCAATTCCAATTTACACTAACTGAAGATCTGTCCAAACAAAATGAAGAACCTGATCCCTGAAGGGAAGTAGGTAGACAGCTTCTCCGACTACAGTGATAGCTGGGAGTGTGAGAACATTTCAGGATTTAGGCAGAGGCGGCTTATTTGTACAACTAACTTCTGTAATTATTGGTGAAATCTTATTCCATACATTAAGGAAAGCTATCCTTGTAGGATCATACACAAGTTGCCAGGCTATAAAAGATAGGATGCCAGTAATTATAAATCAGTCACTTTCTTATATTGACAGTAAAAAGAAAAAAAAACAGTCCTGAGTTTTCAACTCAGGAAAAGTGTCTGTTCATGTGCAGTGTTCATATTCCGTATGAACTTAAATAGCCATGCCTAGCAGCAGTAAAAATTAATAATTCATTATATCATACCATTACAGTACTATTTTCCCCCATCTGCAGAGGTTTAGGTATGAGCACTAGAAAGACCATGTGATATAATGATCAAGAATATTTCATAAGTAATAAAAAACCACACAAAGAAAACAGTTCTGGACACTTATTTGACTTCATATAGCTTCTCCCTTCACATAACAAATTTACCGAATAATCAAAATAAATTTATAGGCCCTTAATTACAGCATGAAATCCCAGGGTCATTTATCCACAAACAGACAATGTGACCTTTACATAAACTTGAAGTCCTGACAGTCACAATGACTGCAGATCAGCTTACGGCATCACTGTACCATAGTAGCAGATGTTTGCAATTGTACTTGTTCCACCTCCTCTCTAATGATGTGCAATTGTCTTGAGGGAGAAGCAAAAAGCCAACTTAATTTAAGGATCGAAAAAGTGTTTGTTTAAACAAATTAAGAGAAGATAGGCAAAGCAGACAGTATAAGATCTCTAAATAAGGTAAACCTCTAGGGATGAGTTAGTCTGACTATACCTTTCATTAAGCTTACAAAAAACCCAGAGCTGACAGAAGTATATAATAATATGAATTAGTGTATCTATTCATGTTTTGGCTGTTCCATCTCAATCAATATTAGCTTAATGTTAAGTCAACATAAATCTAGCTGCAATTCTCAAATATGTTTCATAGTCACCTCCCTGCAATGAAGGATGCTTTCATTTTATGCTTCACATAGCACAAAAGGGTGCATTTGCATCGTACCTTCCTCATTTCACTTCACCTCCCAACATTGTTATCATTTTGATGGCTTTTTCTCCTGTTTCCAGTGATACACAGCCTATAATCGTGCTCATGGACAAGAGGTGAAGGAAAATACATCAAGTTAACAGCAATTTCGTTACTGATTTTTAAAAAAGGAAAAGAATGGGAGGGAATTAAAAAGAAAACCTTCTTTAAATAATTCCATTAGCTTTTTTTTTTTTTTTTAAATTTGAAGACTATAGAAAGGTTATTACATTAAAAAAAAACAAAACAAAAGGAAAAAAAAACAAAACCCCAAACCCAAACATTTGCTGCATGGTGTAGTAAAATAGCTCTTTGGAGAGTTATATTCTGATATAATTTAAATGCAGTGCTTTTAGATTTGTATTTCATTTTCCCCCCTTGCTGGTAACTTTCCTCCAATAGTCTCTGTTAGCATATTAGGGCCGATTTAGAACCAGGTTTATAATTCAATGTGTCCTCTTATTTTGATTTCTTATCAAGCTGTAACCCAATGTTCGTTAGTGTCAATGTTTAAAAAAAAAAAAAAAAGATAGTTATTATGCTGAAAATCTTAGAACCACAGCAGAAACAAAGTCAATTAACATAAAAGAACTTTGAAAACAGTCAATCTATTTTTCCAAGCCTCCCAAATCAATAACCCTCTCTACTTCGTGTTCACTGTGCAGCATAATCCTGCAAGGAATAAAATGGCCTAAATTTCACCCAGCAGCATCTCACCTAAGCAGGTCTCTGAGGACTGGAAATTCCATGTGAATCTTCCCTGTACTCAGAAATATTTCCTCTTGCAATTTCTTGGTAGAATTTGCTGGTAACTTTTTTTGGAATGCCAAAAATCAAACCAATGTTTGAGAAAGAACAAGTGTTGGTGAGCTTTTTAAATCCAAAAAACTGTTGACAAACTTTGACAAACTTTCTGAGCTTGTTCTCCAAATATGGAATGACCTTCTACCAAATGGTGTACATAACTCCTTCTCACCCCTTACTCCTACTACAAATGTATATATTTAAAGTATACACATACACGTACATACACACACACGTGTGCACACTCACAAACCCCTGAATCTATAATGTTTCAATTAATATTCTCCAAGTTTCTTTTATATTTTTTGTTCTGATAGTTACTTAAGACAGTAAAAGCTACAAAGTAGAAGTCTAGCTAGACTCTTCTAGACACTGAACTAGCCTCAGGGATTGTAGGCCACGATGTGAAAGCTGTAAGGTTCCCTATGTGCATCTCCTCTCTCTCACCTCTACTTCTTCAGGATGACTAAATCACTCCTTCAAATACTCTTTTATATTCAGTATCTTTAATACATGAGAGCAACAATTTAGAATAATGTGCCCCAGAAAATAATCTTGCCAATGTTATAGCCTTCTGAAACAGCAAAGACAGTGACTTAAGTTGACACCGTTATTCTAGGAAGTATATTGCACTGCCTGCTGCAGAGAAAGCCAAAAACTCTCTAATGCTATTGCCGGTCTAGCCAGGGTGAGGGAAAAGGGACTTTTTCCTGACTGCAAATCTGGAAATGGGTCTAACCCTGACATAATATTGGTTAAATAAGAGTGGGTTTAACCATAATATAATTCTAACATAGTAAGCAAAGCACACCAATCATTCCAGTTGAGATTTCTTAGTACTAGTAGGTACACAGAAATATCTTGCCTATGGACTGACTGAAATTCTTGAAACACCTAGAGTTTTCATCCCTTGGGGAAAATATTTCTGGTCCTTCTTCAGCTCATTCACAAAAAACAACCTTCTCCAAGAATAAGAAGTCATCAAGGACATCGTTTTCTTCTTTCAGGGGCAAAACAGAGTCCTTCTTCCAGTAACACATAATTCAATGCAGTGTTAAAGCTGATCCAATGCATTTGATTTTATACCTGTGCCAGGCTTGGACAGATCATTTATAAAGCAAGCCTATGGTTGTAGAAAAGGACATTGCATTCTCATTTGTCTTTAAACTGTTAGAATGTTAGAGTATTGTACTGAGTTCATGAATAGTCTAGCATTTCCACACAATGTGCATTATGTGCATTAAGGTGCCAACCCAGTACAATACATAAATATGACTTTGAACACATGAGTTGACTGAAAACATATTCAGCAGAACTAGTCAGAGAATAAGATTATGCCTGAAGTTTACACGTTTAATTTCCATGGAACTACCTGAGGCCGCTATGAGCAAATGACAACAATAAGCAGAGAAGGTCCCACAGCTGCATGGAATGCTGCTGTTCTTGAGGGGTATTTTAACTTTCTTCAAATTTAAGGGCAACAAATCACTCAAAGTCCATATTCTTGTCAGCTTGATCTAATCTCAGCACTTTAGACTTGTCGATGCTGACATGTCAAAAAAAAATTTCCTCTTTTGGCTCAAGGTGCTCATCAGCCATCTGGAACTGCTTCCCTAGTCTCATCCATTATGTAAATGAGATGTAGTATTCGTTATGTTTCATCTACTGATACTAATACATTAATGTGGATGTTACAGCTTGAGCCCCTGAGAAGGAATTGGCTTCACATCACTCACTGGCTTGAGATCACATCCCATTACTTTTAATGGCCTTGTGGCATTTAAGGTCACTTGATTCTTAATACAGCAGATTTCTGTGATGTCAGTAAAATGGTAGCTACCCCTCCTCATTTCCTTATCTTTCTTTTTCTCTCCTCAAGGAATTATAGTATTTCAGACCATTGCATATCTCATTTGTTCTATGAGATTCTAATTTCTTCATCTGCCTTCGTGTTCTTTTTCTGTTTGAGAATAAAATAGCTGAAAAGTTCTTTCTTTATCCTGAAATGAAGCTGAGAGAAATCAAGATTTAAAATATCAGGGAATTTGTTAACAGAATTAGAAAGGAGACTTACATAGGAGCTGAAAAACTCCTTTTCAATATTTCACTGGTCTATCATTTTTGATACGTTAAATGAAGCAAATTCAGTCTGGTAATATCATACCTGTGTAAAGAATCCTTAGTCACTCAAGTGAGTAACTTGAAATCATTGTGTAAATAAACATTACAGCTCTGTCCTTGAGAAGTGTGGTTTGGAAGTGCTACAAACTCAGTCAGCCACATTTATAACCATGAAGAACCATGCAGGATTGAGCCCTGTCAGAACAGGACAGCAGATTTTGATGGAAACAGTGGGCATATTCCCGTCCAGTACCATTTAACTTCTAAATGAATACTTATTACATGTCAGGGATTTAACATGCTTGCTCAATATTCTAAATCACCTATAGTGTAAAAGAGGAAAGGAAAGTATAAAGTGCAATTAAAACCTGTCATTTAGCATGGATAATTTAAATATGATTTTCCTGTATTAAAAAACTGCTTGCCAAATTCAGAGTGGAAATTAACTTTAAATACAATATAAGGTTCCAGTGAGCTTTATGCAGAAAACTATCTGACTAGAAAATATAACCAAATTGGTTTTTTTCAGTTATGGAAATGTCAATCAGTCAAGAAAAGGAAAACCTGCATCTTTATTGAATAAGGTAAACATGCATGTTATTAATAAATAATCAAAACTCTGCATTTTTTTCTTAATCAGGTAACATTTGGCTACTTGAGCAACCCCAGGGTCCTGAGCAGGACTACTTAAATGAGAGGAGACAATAAAACAGGATTCTTTCAACTATTCTTTTGAAGAGGATAGGTTTGGTAGAAGATCTCAGTTCACAGTTTTTACCATTATATGAGGCTACAGCACAACACATTTAATAAACATACACATGAGAATTTTCAAAGTGAAGGAACCAGCTAGATCTAAATTTGTCCATGTTGATTCATCAGATCAGAAATAATCAGATGTAATAATATGCAATTTGGGATTAGGATGGGTATAAACATATTATTTTCCTCTTTTGGGCTATTCTTCTGTTTTCTTGTTCTATATTTGTATTTATCACCTTGAAAAAAACCCTTTTCCTCAAAGTAAAATGGAGACAAAAATATATTTTTGCATTCTCCATTCTGTGATAAACAATATTAACAGACATTTATTTGCATTTTATATTCAAACCAAAAATAACACTGACAGATAGAAAAAGTTTCTGCAAGAAATCATCTCCTTTCGCATCCTGGAGGAACAAATTCACCGATATCAGCAACTGTAAACAAGCTACACAATGAGATTATTCTGTAGGTCTAGCTCTCATAAGCCATATAGTTGATTCAAGAACGAATTACATGCTGGCAATTTTTGCATATTCATCACACCCATTTTTTTTTCATACCGATCTTCAGTTCAGCAGAGAGAGAGACATGTTAGTAAACAGTATTTATTCTTGTTTGGTAAAGAGAGGTTTTCTTGAATTATAGCTCTGCTACTCTTTATCTGCTTTTTCACATTATTGCTGCACATTGTTGTTTTCATGCTTTTTGAATTCAGTCACAGGGGTGGCACTTAACTTCATGGCCAAACTATCAAAATCAGTATTGTTCTTTACTCAGCATATCCTATTTAGAATTTGTTTGTGTGGCAGTATATGATATGCACTTGATACCTGCAGTAATATCTAATTACGAACACAGTTCTCCTCCCACAGAGTGCTGAGACTTTTAAACAAATTATGCTTTAACACTGACATCAAATGAGCTTGAAAAATTTAAAGCAGAATTGGTTTCAGAGTTTTGCAAAGGAAAAATAGTGCCATTTTGCTGCTGTTTACTATGTTGTTATTTACTGATGTTAAATATCAGGTATGAAAAGTCAACAGTACCAATGAACAGTTTAATTAGAATTGCAAAGATATCATGTCATTGTGCTCTTATTTCAATCAGCTGCAGAAGTCTGTTACAGTTCAAATGAAATAAGAAATAAAGTAAAAGCTATTTAAAATACATTCTTCAAAGCTGTCATATTGAAGCTAAAATATACTGAATAATTCTGGGCTGGAACATTTTATAGAATAACGCATGCATATAAACAGATTACCAAGTATCATGGCACAGCTGGAAAGAAACAGGTTAGTAACACACTGGTTTCAAAACAGGCTAATTTGATCAGAACTAAACTAATAGATTTGAATTTCTGCAGCAAGTCTAGTTTGCAAAGTCAGATTAATCTCAAGCTTGTATTGTGCTTGTTTGCAAACAGAAACATTCATCAATTCAGATTCAGCTTGTAAGTTATATACAAAATCCAAATGTTCAAGAGCTGGGACATTATTTCAGTTTTGCAAAAGGAATAGTTTTCCATTCTGCAACATACTGGGAAACAGATTGCACCTGTGCCAACAACTATAATGAATCCGGGAAGTAAAAGTGTCATTTTGTCTGTCTTAGTTGCATACCCCCAGTTTGGCATCTGCTCACAGTGCAGGATGAGCGTTTTGGTCTGTATTAGAAGTGGAGGATGAAGTACCAGCATCCTCTGATTCTCAAGTGTTCCCCATGCCAAAATGTGGGTTTGCCTTCAAGTAGTGTGGATAGTCAATAAATCCAGACCTGAGAATGGGTTGAGTTATGCTTGAAAGCTGTGTAGACATAGTCAGAAGTAGGCTGCTTTGGTTTTTCAGGTGAATTAGTATTGGATATTCTTATTTGTTCTGTCATGTTATAAATTATATCCTGCAATGAGCCATAGTGGAAGACATTACACTACCTGTATTTCCAACAACATGGTATGAATTTAATAATCTGCGTCAATAGATTTGAGTGAAGATGGACTGATGTGAAAATTCTGCAGTTATTCAACTGCAGTTACAGATAAAAGCTTTTTTTCCTATTTAGGAAGGATTAATGAAAGATAATTTTATAGCAGGAAATTGAAAAAAACTTGGCAATTTTAAAACATTTAAAATTTTATAAGAATCCAACTTTTGTTTCTATATTCATGATGATGATATTACTGTTCAAATTAAAATAATAAATAATAAAAGGGTGCAAGTCTGACTACGAATATCTCTGAAGAATTGATCAGAATTGTTAATTCTATCTAAATAGACAATGTAGGGAAAGTGGTTTGTGAAAGAAGCAAATCCTAAAGCAGGTCCTAACCTCTGCTTGCAAAGTGAGATTAGTTTCCAATGAAACGAGGCTGCCTGTCTGCAGAGCAACTTAGGGGCAGATTTTGAAAAACTGCCAGACAATATGCACTGGACTGAAGAAATCTCCCTGAAATCATACTGAAGCCTTTCTGGATGAATGGGGCAAGACAGATTCTACATTTTCATATCTGTCAGTCTGCTCAGAAGAGTGCTATGCCCAAACTCTGGTAAATGCGTTGCTACTATGTGAAAAAGTCTCTACTCCAAGAAAATGGGTCTCTAACTTATGTTTGGTGCTCATCTTGCTTTTCTAACTGAAGTACAGATTCCTAATGAGGTTGGCATATGTTGTAATTGGTGCACTTGCTACTAATAACACTCCCTAAGTCTATCTGGTCTTCTTCCAGCAACCAGATTTTAAAGAAACTACTGGTGGAAGAACTCATGGCTCATGAAGCAGAACTTCTGTGGAGGGAAGGACAGGGCTGGCTTCTCTTTCCAGTGAAAACAGCTTTTCAAAGTAATTTGTCCAAGAAACGTCTGGGAGTTGTAAGTGTCTTATTACAAAAACGCAGATGATGGGACTGGAAATTAATTTTGTGGCTTTGTTTGTCACCTTCTGGAGTGGAATTAAACCACTGCCATGAAGACTTCTCTCTGTAAAGACTAGTCTGCTTTCTTGTTTGCTGGTTCGGTCTTCCCTCATCAACATCCACGCAGTGTGAAAATGCTCCCTGCTACAGTAATGCTGACATCCACCAGTGCTCCTGCTTTCATGGAATGGGAGAAGGCAAAGATCTGGCTGTGTCGAAATCTCTGGCAGGCATACCAGTACCTCTTTACTCATTGCTACCTTTTGTTCAGGCAAAGCCACGTATATAACACAATTTCTAATGTCTGCATTCTGTTAATTAACATCAGTACATGTCACAGCAGCTTAAGCAAATAGGTTTTTTTGGTACATGAGCAGGTGAGCAGAATGTGAGAATATACTGACAGAACTGCCCCCAGACAGAGAGCTGCAGAGAACTCCCCTACTTTGAAAACACCTCATTCTCATTCTCTTTCTTCGCAAACAGTACTAAATTGAAGATTATTAGCTGCATAAAATCCAGACAGGGAATTTCAAGCTGCTGACATTGTGGCATTGAATATACAGACCTCAGCAGCAAGACGCCAGCAGCAATCTGAAACAACCTTCACTAGACCCCCCATCTAATAACTACGGATTCAGAACATCATTGGATGTGCAACCTCCCAAGGTTATTGAATAACAACCCTATTGCTCCTAATACTAGATGCTCCTAGTTCTCTTATAATTAGTCACCATGGAGTTTTTTATGAAGGTTATTGAGTTGAAAGTTATTGCTGTGATTTGTTTTAAGGAGGAAGGAAAAAACACACACACACTTACACTCACACACACAGAGAGCAGAGGAAATTATCCTTCTACCATTCATTAGCAATAGTCACAGTTACCGCTGGCATTTTGTGTGTACGTTGAGGGCCTTTTATGCTCTGCATCCTCTGAATGATTATTGTGCTGGGAGAGGCTGGGATTTGAACATCTGCAACTCCCCTAAAGCCAGTTAAGCTGGCTCACTCTCCGTGATCTGCAATGGCCACCTAACTTAAACACAAGAGATATTCCTGGGTCTAGCGTGGAGAACATTAAATCTTTCCTCCAGCAGACAACGCGATGGCGCTTCCCGCTGCGGGTGAGCGAGGCTGTTCTCTCTACATTGTAAACTGTAAATGGCTGGGGGGAGCAGAGGTCCTCCTTAATCAATGGTGATCTTTCTTCTTTATTTGGACTAAATAAAAGTTTCACAACTTTGCCCGGTGATTCAACAATGGTGTGGTCAGCAAGCTGGTGTGACATCAGATTGATGTCGTCTTTTTTAGACTTTCCCCCAAAGGTCAAAGGAATGAGGCGTGAATAGATAAACAGGCTCATCAATAATAATATCTTTTATTTTCCAGACTGATGAGCCGTAAGTCAGATTGTTAGCACACTGTGATGTGTGGATGCGGGCAGGTTTTAATACCCATAAAGACAGCTGTATCTGCAACATGGGAAGCTTAAATTTTAGTTTAAATATTTTGAGAATGAATACTGAAATGACAGATTACACAGTGCTTCTACCATAAGCACTGAAAGCTGTAACTGAAAAAGCACAGCCTAGGTTTGGGTCCCAACTGGTCTATTCTTTCACTGCTGAAGAAAAGTAACGCTCAGTTCTGGCGCTCTGTAGAAATCTGACAAAAAAAAAAGGGTTGGCTGGGGGGACACACGTGCAGTGCTGCAGTAATAAGAGTGCTCTACACAGTCTCAGAGATGTGTGCTTGCTTGGAATGCTCAGATCCACGCAAACACATCAGTATCCATCTGCCACTGCCCTTGCCTTCATCAGCGGCTGCGTCGCTTCGCTTGCATTTTAATGCAGAGATCCTCTGCAGAATTTGCCTAAGTAGCACACAGAGTTTGTGAAAATGAGTTCCATTGCTCTCTCTTCTGGTCCTTCCAAAATCTCAGAGAGAACCAAAAAGCAGGATTTCTGGCTGAACATCAGGAAACACACAAAGCCTTTTTTTCCAATCAGGTATGGCTCGGTGTTTCAATATTTTCTGTTTGCAAAGCTTTGCAAAGGTCTGTGTCATATGAATAACCATGAAGTTATCCAAACAGAGAAGATGCATAGCTCTGCAATAATGTCATTCGTTTTCTAAAACAAACAGAAAACACCACACATTTTCCCAGTAGATAACTCAAGCTTATTCTCCTATAGTATTCTACTATTAATGAGATTTCTACCCTAAACCACAAAAATTAAACTGTTTGTACATACTGCAAAATTCTCAGTCCACATTTCCTAAACTAAACAAATACATTTCTAAGTTTCAAATGTAAAGCCTCCTAAAGCCACTTTTAGAAACATATTTCTCTCATTTGAGACACAGATTTCTTTTCTCATTGCCTAAATATACATTTTCACTTCAAAGGCTGATACTCTGCATTCAGTTCCCGCATGCTCAGCTATTGTTTCCCCTATTGCATTGTTATCAGGTGTTCTGCAGGTTGACAGTTCCTGCCCTGTGCCAAGAGAAAATGAAGTCAGCAGAGTTACACGTGCTTTTTCTGTGGCCAGTATGCGTGATATCATCCTAATCAGTGTATCATTCAATGGTCTTCTCACTTCGTTTCCAGGCTTGATTTAAGATACATTTTGAAAACATAAAATCAGTGTGTGTGACATTCTGTCCTTTATCTATTCCAGTTTAGAAATAATTTTAAAAGTTACATATTGCTGAGGCTACTTGTGATTCATTAAACTAATGTTCTGCTCCTGGCAAATGACCTGTGTCCTATGAAAGGGTATAAAAAGTAGAAAGAAGCTAGACTTAATTATTTCCTTTTTTTTAAAGTGACATCAGAAAGAAAATTTGGGTATGAAACATGGAGAAAAATTATTGTTAGTGTGCAATAATGCTTTAGTATTAAAAAACATTTTTGCTTTGTATTTCATCATCTTGGACAAAGCAACTAGATTTTCTCATCTTTCCTTAATTCCTTGGGTTTTTTCCCCCTGATTCGGTGACTTTTTTTCCTCTGACATGACATTGCAGTATTCTGACATGCCAATATACGCCTGCAGTCTCTCTGTGGGAAGGATTAGGAAGTTTGTGAATCTTTATACATGTACAATTATTTTATTTACTTTTAAATATATATTTTATATCATAAATGTTATGTATTAACTTTATACACCATTGTGTATTTTGTATTGATATTTTAATTTTGTATATGTACATATATTGTGGTTTTAGAAGTTAGAAGGTAATTTTTCAACAAGCACTAAGTTTTCTCAGAAAACAAACATAAGAGGAAAAAATTTCGAAAGTTTTCTCAAAAACGAGGATTTTTAAAGCATGAGATTATTGATATTGAGAAATGTATAAGAAGAATACCTATCAGCTCAATGAAGTTCTGATATGTCTTCTGTGCATATTAATATAAAGTCGAACTGTCTGGGAATATTATTTCTACTCCTCCTCCTTCTCCTACAGAGAAAAAGGCTCATTTGTTCCATTCAAAGAGGTACTTAGATTTTGAAAAATCTTTGAATTCAGATGGTAAAAAGAAGCAAGTGGAGTAGAGAAATTAAAACTTTTAATCTTCAATTAAAAACAGCTTTACTTTGAAATTATTAACCTATTAATGGTAATTTTAAAATAAACTGTAAAGATTAAACAAACATTTCAAATTATCAGAATATTTCAATTTATTGACCAATTTGATAGCTTAATTTTTATTTAATATTTTTGTTTATATCTTTGGTGATTTCACTGTGTAATTCAATATGAAAGGGCATAGATAGAATGTGTAATATACTTCACAATCATATCTAAAATAAAATTGCACTTTTGTGTCAGTATAAACTGAGTAGAAACCTGTCTTTGAAACATTTCTTTCCTACAACAATGCAAGTACTCTTATGTTAGTCTGTCCAAAAAAATAACTAATTAGGCATACATCTAGAAATCAATTTAACAAATATGCAGGAGCATGAATGTCATTTTATATTAGGAATCATATCCCATATTTAATATAATGAGAGCAACCATGTAAATTACCAGGTGATTGCTTGTTAGTGTTACTATTGCACTCAAGTCATAAATAAATCTGCATCTTAGTGAAATGATAGAAGCTGCACTTATTGAACTTAAAGTTATCACTGTTTATAACTTTCACGACTGACTACATTAGTTTTAATATGTGCATGTTTTCAGCTAAAAACCCTACAGTTTTCTTTGTAAGAAGGCTTTATTAAAGGGCTTTTGAAAGAAACCCAAAATTGTTTATTTTCAAAATAATAGTTTTCTTTGATAAATAGGAATAAGTATATGGCTAGGATATTAGTTGTTTCTAACCCGAATGACAACAGTATTTTTTCTAATTGTGGATAAAGAACATTAAAAAGAAGAAAAAGGAAAAAGAAAAAAGGGAGAAAACTGCAAAAAGTATCTACCAGACAATAACAAAAAAGTTATTTTTAGATTTGTTTTTCTGTGAATCAAAGTGGGAATTTTGTTTTGAAAATCCCAAACTATTTCCTATAAACTAACAAAATACTGGTTAATACACAGTTTTTTCAGAATACTGATTAAATTCAAACACAGTTTTAAATTAAAAAGAACATTTAAAAACAGTTTTAAACATGTAAATCTTCCTGCTTCTGAAATGGACCATTTAGAATTTTAGATGTTGACATGGAATCTTCAGATATTGGACATTTTTCACCTTTTTTTTTTTTTTTTACTTAATAGTTAATCATTATGTCTTCAAGATCATTTTCTGTTTAAAAGGCCCTGGAATTAAATTTGTTTAAGTTTTTAAATAAAAAAATTTTGGCTTCAACTTATGCAGGTAAAGATATTAAAAATAAATTGTTCTACAGCAAAAAATAATTATTGAACAAAACCATACTGCCAGTTTTCACTCTGATGTAATTTCATAATGAAACATGTTAATTAGAAGTTTATCCTTCTGAAAAAAATAGTAAAAACAAACATACAAAAACCTGTGAATTTGTGGCCAAAATGTAACAGATCTTCTTATCAACAGGCTTTCTTCTGTAGGAAATGGAACATGTAGAAAATGAATCAAAGAGACAAGGTCCTCAAAGCAAGAAAAAGAAGGGAAGTAAGATCTTTTTTTGTAGTTATTTATTTTAGAGCTCATTTGATCTGGTCTCCAACCCAAAGGTCAAAATCAACTAGTGACCCATCGTAAGTGTCCACTAGGAATTTCAGGACCTGATTTTCTCTTTGTATTACACAGCAAATCATCACGGAAAAACTTACGACCCCAAGCATTTCTAGGCAAAGACTGATCGAAACCTTACAACAGAAATTCACGGGCAATGTAGACTAGAAGACAGTCAAGAAACCCTCCTCTTCCTCCTCTGTGCTGTCAGGGCCCTGAGGGCACCCATAGGTCCTGACCGCCCTGGTGAGTCCCCCAGGACCCCCACGCACCCTGTGCCCCGGCCCCAGGGCTCCACTGCAGCTTCAGCGGATGGTGTCTGGGAATGGCTCCAGGGAGAGCAGGGACACAGCTTGCTCCTGGCACCCAGTTTGGGGGAGATCACACCAGCAGGGGAAAAAAAAAGGAAGAAGAACAGCATTACCTGCCTGAGCACAAACCGTGTCCTTTGCCCTCAGATGCAAAGACTGGGATCTGGCCTATTTTATTTATTAGTGTAATATTAGTCTGAGACACCTCAGGGACCTTTTCTCTCGGACTATTTCTTTGGGGCACTGTGCAGAGTAAACAATACTGAGTATGTAAAAGTCAGACAATTGTCGTTACGGCTAGACGACTTTCAATACAACAGTGAAAAACTTCACAAACCTCAAGCCTAGGCCCTCTCTTCTGTGCCAGAGCATTAGCTTCATAACAGAAAAAAACCCACCTCTAGCTGTTTGGAATTCATCAGCGTGTATAGTTTTCCTGACTTCATTTTTGGCATAGAATTCAGTACACTATTCTAAAGTGCCTCATGTAGACACCATGTTTCAGTGCTAGGCTGTACTGAAGGTGGGAATCAGAAAGCACCACGCACCTTGGCTCTGTCATGGAATCCCTCCACCAGGAACACGCATGAAGAGCCACAGGCTCACTATGGGAAAGAGAGATCAAAAGAGTGAAAACACTATTTCTGTTGTACCACAGCTACTCGAATCAAATGCAGTTCCAAGGTTTGAACAATAGCAATTAATTTCTGCTGTGATGCTCCCTGGAAAACACTTCAGAAACCAACACAGTTTGCACATTTTAAAGCAAACTGCAGCTTTGTAGGAGCTTCTCTATTAGACACTTAACTGCTTGTAACCATTCTCCTACCAAAGCCATTCTCTCATGATTGTAATATGAAACTGTTTGTGTTTGACAATGCAGTACTGCAGAGAGGCAAAGGCTGGTGTGAGTCTTACTGTACTAATAATACTTATCAGCATGATTTATTGTACTATAATTGTGCATTTGTTTAGAATTAATCCCAAACTGGGTGACACTTGTTATGGTTCTAAACCTACAGCAATCCATGTGGTACGACAGTGCTTGCTCGTCTAATATCTTTAGAGAGGTTTGGCCACTTGTTCCAAGGTATGACGGTTATATTGGGGGAAATATTGGGGGAAAGAAGAGATGAAGGAGAATGTCTGTGCGATAGATTTTTTTTACTAGTTCAACTCTTCAGCTATGTAAATAAGAGATTGGGATTAGTGTAAATTACATTTTCCTATGATTTTCACATATACTTTCCATAAATCTGCCTGCTCTCCCTTTTCCTCTTTCCCCCTCAATCCAAAACAAATCTACAAAATTCTGACCAAAATTTATATTCTTCATCTTGCAGACAGTAGTTATAAACAGTGAAAGATAAAGAACATGAGATAAAAAATACAAGGGCATTCCAGTACAGTGCAATATATTTTGGGAATAAACAAAACATTTAATTCCAATATTGGGATGAGAAGTTGCATTTTTAAGACTTCTCACCAAACAATATTTTTTTTAAAATAGTAGTAGTTTTGCTTTGAGAGCAATTTTGCTTTCATGGCCCAAAAACCCAAAAGAATGCTGAAAAATATTCAGTGTTTAACTATACTGTTTAATTTAAGAGTCAAATGATTAGTTTCCTACAAGCAATCAGAAAAAAAAGCATGTCTAGAATTTGAAATAACCTTTGGAATCACTTTGCATAAGACAGTGTGAATCCATGGTACCTTCACTGCTAGCTGCTGAAGGTGTGTTAAATGCCTAAATATAAATGAGGTACATTGCATTATTGGCCCTTACTGACAGTCTTTCCTTGTAGGCTAGCAGGCTACTTTGCTTAGCCTCCCAGGCTCACTGCATTAACGTGGGCCTAAAAACTCCTTTTAAGCACTTATTTTCATATTATTTTTCCTAATTTCTTTGTTCAATAAAGAATCCAAAACCAAGATTTGTTACATTGTGATATATGTTTCCCATCAAACGATTTAAGGATTTAAGTCTACACTCATTTCTTTTCTTGACCACAAGTAAGAAATATAGAATATTTCACCCACACACATTGTCTTTTTTACTGGATCCATAAAACACTTTGCAAATGCTGTTCTGTTGACTTACGTAGTTATTTAGCTATTGATCCTGTCTTACCCTTATTAAGGTAAGAATTGATATGAGCATGCTAAGCTGAGGACTTCTACAATACCTGTTGTTCTTGTTCAGGTCTAGTTTAACTTTTTTAGGACCCTTAACAGAACCAACTGCTTTTGATTCCTTAAATCTCTGAACTGCTGATTAACTACACTTTTTCTTTCATAGGAAAGTGTAAGACATCTGAGATTTACTCTGTTCAACACCTTACTAGAAGTACCAGATGTTAACTGGTCAAACCATTGTTACAAGAGAGCTATGCAAATGATATTTTAGGAAGATTGTTCATTTTCAAAGATTAGAGTTAGGCAATACTATAGGGAAATCCACAGTTGAAGGCAGTCAACAACAGACAATTTATGTAGGACTGAACCACATTCTCTTTTTGCCTTAAAGCAAATGCAGAAATAAAAGTAAATATGTTAATATACGTTATGCGGGTAAGTTGATTAAAATCACTCACTGAAGGAGTATCTTCTCCTTCAGTCTCACAACACAGTCATTGGTGCCATGAAGAGAATTAAGGAGTGCCAACCCTTACTGTCTTTGTATAAATCAATTTGAGGGAGCTGATTTCCTTGAACTTCAGACAAGCTGCCTAACTCTTAAAAGGCTAAAGTAGTCATTCAAGCACCTTTGATAGGGGATAAAAATAAGCATGTTTAAAGGCAATTACCCATGTTCAAGGCTAGATATGCTATGCTGTAGTTTCACAACCAGTTTAAACTAGATCAAGCTGGCAGGGCTGCAGACAGAAGTAGCCCCATCATTCTTCTGCAGCTCTATTTCTCCCTTGTGTCAGCACAAGCATTTACCTTCCAGCTAAAACTAAACAGTTGGGTTTTTTGCCATGTTAGTTTTAAGCAAGATCAGTTCCTTGACCTGCCTTACTGTGCAGCTGTACAAAGCTTCCCCAGGAGGGGGAAGATGGCAGGGAGGTGAAAGGGGAGTGATAGAAACACTTCTCTTGGCATCAGTGCCAGATGCTGCTGCTGTGAATTGATTGTGAAATTACAGCATAAGATGCAATAGGTTGCCTGCCTCTGTTGATTACAGATGAGACCTCACTGACTGGCCTGGGCTATAGGGGAGTAGAAACCACCCTAAAGATGCCTGTACAGTGTAACTGAAAAGACTTCATAGAATCGTAGAATAGTTTGGGTTGGAAGGAATCTTTAAAGGTCATCTATTCCAAAACCCCTGCAATGAGGTTGCTAGATCAGGTTGCTCAGAACCCCGTCCAGCCTGACCTTCAAAGTTTCCAGGGATGAGGCATCACCTCTCTGGGCAACCTGTTTTAGTGTCTCACCACCCTGATAGTAAAGAATTTCCTCTTAATATCTAATCTAAATCTCCCTTTTTCAGTTTAAAAATGGTTACCCCCTCATTCTACCACTACACTCCCTGATAAAGAAATCCTCCCCACCTTTCCTGTAGGCCCCCTTTAGATATTAGAAGGCCATTATAAGGTCTCCCCAGAGCCTTCTCTTCTCCAGGATGAACAACCCCAACTCCCTCAGCCTGTCTTCATAGGAGAGGTGCTCCAGCCCTCTGATCATCTTTGTGGTCCTCCTGTGGACTCTCTCCAATGTATCTGTCTCTGTCTTATGTTGGGGGCTCCAGAGTTGGATGCAGTATTCCAGGTGGGGTCTCACCAGAGCCAAGTAGAGGGGCAGAATCACTTCCCTTGACCTGCTGGCCACCCTTTTTTTGGTGCAGCCCAGGATGCGGTTGGCTTTCTGGCTGCAAGTGCACATTGTTGGGTCATGTTGAGCTTCTCCTGCATCAGTACGCCCAGGTCCCTCTTGGCAGGGCTGCTCTCAATCCCTTCATCCCCCAGCCTGCACTGATGCTGGGGTTGCCTTGAACTTGCATTAAAACACTATATTTTTCATATAAAAATAAATTTCTTAATGAAAAGAGAGGATTTTTTTTTAATTTAATCTTGGAACACTTCAAATGTGCTGTATACACAAACCTAAACAGGGTAGTTTTTTAACAGACATCAACAGAACAAAAAGAATTCATTTTCAGAATACTAAATGGATATATATTGTACTTATATTTGAATTTTAACTATGCACAAGGGAACTAAATATACAGTCTAAGTCATATAGAAATATGGGAGAACTAGACCCATGATATATCTTGTCTACAGTTTCTAACAAAGGCTTAAGTCCTTTGGGATTCATATGGATTGATAAAAAAAATTAAAAAGGAAAAAAGTAATAAACTGTAATGGAAACCATGTTTTTGTTCTGTTGCCAGAAGGGATTATAATATTCTGAGTACTATATACTTCTCAAAATGAAAAGCGGGCACGGAAAAAGGGGAAGAAGTAGCACGGGGGAAGGGAGGAAAACAAACACATTTTTTTGTATATCTTACAATGTTAATGATTCTGAGGTGTTCATTTGATATGACAAATAGATCTTTCATCTTTTAACCCACTGAACAGTGAAAAACATCAGACAACTGGGACAGTATTTTTAGAAGAGGAAGGGGGAGAGGGGAATCGCCTAATGGATTGAAAGCCTCCACTTAGTTTTGAAACGGGACATTTAGATGCATTTTCCAGAGAGAGAGGATGGTGTTTTCGAGACTGATTTGATTCTCTGCCCTCTAAAGACTTTGCAGTAAATTTCCTTTGCCCATGACAAATGCCCCTAAGTACAGTAGAGCTGATCCAGTTCCAAGGATAGAATTCCTCCACTATTTAAACATCTGATGACTAAGTTGTTCAGGAGTCTCTGGCTTCAGCAGTCTTCTGTGTTGATGCATTTTATTATTGTTTGTAGTGGTTAATTTAACTACAATTTAAAGGCTACATCTGCTATGAGAAAGACTGGTCCCATAGATGGAATTATGGTTTCCATGGAAATTTGCCTTCAACGTGCCAGAACAATAGTGAAATTCAAATTCTGCCACATATTCTGTAAAACTCAAAAACAACTTTCTGAGGCTGACCTTCTCTCATATCTTAAATAAAATTTCTCCGGAAGTGATTGATAAAGCCAGGCAATGAGTTTGGCTGCCAGAAAAGTACTGAAAGATGTAACAATACAGATTTCATTGTTCTGTTTTAGATTAAAACTTGATTTTTAGATTATCCTAAATCATGTTGTTCAGGCAGTAGTCAGGTATGAGGTTGGTTGAACTAGCTTGGACATGATCTGAATTAATTTGGTTTTTCAGTCCCTCTGTTCTGTGTTCTAATAGATCCTTTCCTGGTTGTACCTATGATCATTATTTATGGCCTCTGAAAAATACCACTCCCAAATAATATTATCAGGTAGATGTAGTGAAGTATTCAAGATTTTTTTCAGAGAAATATTTTCTTCAAAATGTTCTAACAGGTTGAGATTCTCAGAGAATAATGGCCCTGGCTCAGCTTTTGATTCTGTAGCTATGACTGGGGGAAATCAAAAACCCAAATTTGAAGCAGACTCTTCTAAATTCACCTCTCAATGAAGAAAAAAATCCATGTACCCAAATTGTAGTAACTACAATTATTCAAATCTGCTTGATTTCAATGTTTTTAAATTTGACTTGGTTTAGAATTTAGATTTTCATCTTGCAATAGAAAAAACCACCATCTCCTTTTATGAGATTTCTGATCACATTTAAGCAAAGACTCCTCTCATTAACTGTAATGGGAAAATAGCTATTGTCTGAATAAGAAAATGATTCTTCTACACTCCATCAGATTGTGTGATTTCTTTTTAAATATTAAGGTCCACTTGTTTTTGTCTCAAATATAAAACCTTCTAAGTACACAACTCAGTAGTCACTCTACTTAGTCATCTTATAATCTACTTACAGTCTATTTATATAAACTACAGTCTATATGTGCATTCTGTTCTCTTGTATCTGAATAATATTTTTTTTCCTCTAAGCCTTGATGCCCTCTTTTTAACATACAGAGAAATATTTGTGAATTTATGCCAATCAAGAACTCAATATGTGTTTCATTATTATATCTAAAAAATATTCTTCATTAGTTTAGAAACTTTATAACTTTGGGAATCTCAGCTTTTGCTTGTACATTTTTAATTGTTCTATACCATTCCTCACCCTCTAACAATATGACTACAAAGACGTCCCACCCCACCCGCACCTGGACAATGTCCATTAAACAGGATAGCTACTAGCACTGTTTTCAATTGCAATTTGACATGATTCTCTCTACATAACTACTAGAACATAAAGGATATCAAATAGCAGCAAGAAGTCATATTTGATATGCTGTGATTATTGTGATTATACAAATGAGAAATGGTGGAGAAATGCTGAGATACACCCTTTTTAAAAAGTAGCTGGAACAAAGACTGGAAAAGAGGCAGTGTGCATGTAACATCTGAAGTGAGACACTTTGGTTACACACCTTACCCACAAGAGGAAGAAAACAACTATTATCATGGCAAGGTAAGTTATTATTCAGTGGGAAACGATACCAACAGTTAAAAGGGATTTTCTAAATCTAAACCTTACTGAGCAAGAGAAGCTTCAGGAAAAAAGAAAACTAAGAAAGCTTTTGTGTGGTCTTTGGCATAAAAACAGAACAAAATCTGGAGCAAATTATGGTTGACATAAACAGTAGAATCTGTGTTTGTCTTACATAATTTATGGAATTTTAATTAATATAGAGACTGGTGAAGCTGTCAGACTACAGAGACTGAAGCAGAAAACTCAGAGTTCGGAAATAGGTTGTGTACAACTGCATTTTATGTAATCTATTTTGAATGCTGTCTCTTTCCTTTATATGTTAAAATAAAAACATAAAATTAAAGTTTGGTTGCCTCTATTGATAGTTTTCTTTCTCACAGTGACGCTTTGTCTTCTCGAACATATATTTAGAGTGTAACATGTTTAACACGTCAAAAAAATTTAATGATGATATTTTTAAAATGTTGAATAATCTTTAGAGATGAATTTTAATTATAATTGTAAACTGATATCTTATAGTGATTTTCATTGTTTGGAAGACATTAAGATACCACTGAGTCTTTGAAAAGCAGGTGGAAAATAGTTCAAAATGCCAGATACTACTCTCATTTATGTTAACACGAAATGAGCTTACAATAAAAGAATTGGGAAGGGAAAAAAACCAACCATGAATAAAATCAAATACCAGCATAAGATCCTGTAACTAATGAGATCAAATACTGGTTTTTTTCTTACTTTCTAAACTGTAGACCTTAAGTTTTTTTTAATATCTGAGCCCCTTAAACACAAACAGAACTTGCCATTAAAACGTATTTATCCTGAAGAACAGTGTTATCTCCTTTTCAAAGGCAGGTAGCTACATGTTATTGTGTCTTCTCAAGTTTAAACAGTAATTTGAGGTTGAGGCTGAGCCTGGATGCAAACAGGTCTTCTGAGCTCATCCATAGTAAGGTGTCAGCTTGACAGAAAAGATGGTCTATCCCTGCATCAGTCAAGCTAGGTTGATTTCTGGCAATGGGGAATCTGTCCTTACTTACACATCTTCAGGAAATGCACGCATTTACTCTTGAGAAGACAGTAAATTACCCCAGTCCAACTGGGAGTACGCCAGCAATATAGTTTATTTCTCATCTTTTCATTACAGTTAATCTGCTGCTATTTATGTTATAAAAACCTAATGTACCTTATTTGTTCTTTAGATAATTCTCCAATGCCAAATTAATGACAGCAGAAAATGATAGACAAATTCACTTTCTTTTCTGTCTTGTAAAACTATGAACAATTCATAGATTGCAAACAACTCAAGACCCATAAGGCTGTATGCAGTCTCTAAAGTAAAAGAAAATGGTGATGCGGTTTGAATTAAAATTAGTTATCTAGCACGAATTAGTTAATTAGATTGACCAAATTAACTAGCCTGAATATTTAGCTGGTGCAAGAAAACTGAGTACAAAATTAAGTAACAAAAGCTGAAAAACAAAGTGGAAAAAAATTCAGTACGCAGATCACAGGAACTGCGATGGGGAAGAAGGTCATGTCACATCTTTAAGATGAAAAAATACAGTAGAAAAAAATATAAATAAAAAGGGTGTGGGAATTTCCTAGATGAAAATTCAAAGGCAGAAACACAAAACATACAATGAAAGGATACAGTCAGGGAAAATAAACGAAAGGCTTGAGTCAAGTGGAAATAGCACCCTGAAATTAGAGCCATGTGTGACAAAAGGATGGAATACATGTAAGTTAAAGAAACACTTCACTTTTTAAGATATTGGATATAGGTGAAAGTGGGTCTTATTGCTAAGAAAAAAAAAAGGCAGAGAGAAGTGAAACAGAAGGACAAGAAGGGCCGAGTATAGAAACTGAAGGGCAAAAGTACTGCTTTTGGTCACTTAGTGCCAACACATGATGGTAAACTGCAATGGAATAGAACTACACATGTCACTATCACATGCAACCAGTTTCTCAGCATAAAAAAGCAAAATATTCAAAGGCACACAGCCTGAATATAGACATAGACAAAGCCAAAAGCCAGCAACAGTGGAATTATGGACAGGAAAACACCACATTTAGGTCTTTCCAGTATCTACTCCACTTCTTAGTGCGAATTACAGGAATAATATGTGGAGAAGAAGGGTTTCTTCTTGAACTTAGGTGGCATGTGGCTTTTTGCAATCATTATGTTTTCATCTATTCCTACTCAGTAAGTGGGACAGCTGAAGTGTCATCTGAAATACATAACTGACCAAGACCACACCCTGGGCTGCATCAAAAAAAGGGTGGCCAGCAGGTCAAGGGAAGTGATTCTGCCTCTCCATTCTTGTGAGACCCCACCTGGAATACTGCGTCCAACTCTGGAGCCCCCAACATAAGACAGAGACAGATACATTGGAGAGAGTCCACAGGAGGACCACAAAGATGATCAGAGGGCTGGAGCACCTCTCCTATGAAGACAGGCTGAGGGAGTTGGGGTTGTTCATCCTGGAGAAGAGAAGGCTCTGGGGAGACCTTATAATGGCCTTCTAATATCTAAAGGGGGCCTACAGGAAAGGTGGGGAGGATTTCTTTATCAGGGAGTGTAGTGGTAGAATGAGGGGGTAACCATTTTTAAACTGAAAAAGGGAGATTTAGATTAGATATTAGGAGGAAATTCTTTACTGTCAGAGTGGTAAGACACTGGAACAAATTGCCCGGGGAAGTTGTGGATGCCCCATCCCTGGAGGTGTTGAAGGCCAGGTTGGATGGTGCTTTGAGTAATCTCATCTAGTGGAAAGTGTCCCTGCCCACAGCAGTGGGGTTGGAATTAGATGATCTTTAAGGTCTCTTCCAACTCTAACTATTCCATGATTCTATGATTCTGTGAAAATATTTGTGAATGTGGCATTCAGTGAAGGGGAACTAAAATAAACAAATTTAATAATTACAAATAAGCATATAAGAGAGAACCTGGAACAAATAAGCAAAAGCCCAGAACTACAAATAATGAAAACCATGGAACTCATCAGAGTTTCCCCACTGATTCTAGATGTCATCAGTATTTAGCTCAGAAAGGTCTCCTTTTCCATAACAGACAAAATTAAAGAGGAAAATATTTTTAGACAAATGAGTTAAAGTAATGGAAAGTGCCATGGTAGAATAAGAATTGAGAAGTACAAGATTAAGTGGCTTGATTAAACACAGATATGACAACTCAAATACAGAGAAAATAAGAACAAGGAGCACTTCTTAGTTCTTTTAAAGCCAAATCATAAAGGTACAGACAGTTACAAAATGTGAAAGACTGCTATATTATGCACATAAATGGCATTCACAATGCACAGGACGGAGAGCAGAAGGAGATGGTGAAACAGGCAAAGCAGCATACTGAGAATTCGGATAGACGTCTTGAAATGAACGGTCTCAGAAACTATGAAAATATGTCATATCTGGTTTGTTTTCCTTCTCCAACATGATAGCAAAATGGCTTACATGACATGATGGCTTACATTTTCAGATATTGAAGAGACAAATAAAGATTGTTATGATGACAATGTCTCTTAAAAATCTTTACTGCAACTTCCACTTCTATGTATGCTCTGCTTCTGTTTTACAGGCAGTATGTATATTGTGTGAATGAATGCTTGAAACTGAATGTTCAGAGGACACGAGAGGCTTAGAAGATAAGGCACCATTCACATTTCTGTAATTGCTTTATCTCTGCCACAGATACTTAGCATCCGGTTTTGGCAAAACATGTGAAGTTATCTGGGAGCTTTGACTCAGCTCATTAGCAAGCTTACCTCAGCCAAGAAATCAATGGACCACAGAGCAAACTATCTTTCCCAGAGGCAGAAAGGAAACAGGCATGTGAAATGCTAGAAAAGTTCCCAGTGTCACCACTCCATGATCATGCCTTCGCTGCTTATCAATGTAATAATGATGTATCAGTGTGTTAAAGAGAACAAATTTAGGCAATAGTGACTCCTGTGCCTTGTCAGGTTTCCCATATGAATTCAGCCTTTGGGCTGAGACCACAACTCGAGTACTGTGTTCAGTTTTGGGCTCCCCAGTTTAAGAAAGACAAGGAACTTCTGGAGAAGGTGCAGCGAAGGGCACAAAGATGATGAGGGGGCTGGAGCATCTTTCTTATGAGGAAAGGCTGAGGGAGTTGGGTCTTTTTAGTCTGAAGAAGAGTGAGGGGGGATCTCATCAATGTTTACAAATACTTAAAGGGATGGTGCCAGGAGGAGGGGACCAGTCTTTTTTCAGTGGTACCCAGTGACAAGAAAAGGGGCAATGGGTATAAACTCGAATATAGGAAATTCCAGTTCAACATGAGGACAAACTTCTTTACTTTGAGGGTGGCAGAGCACTGGAACAGGCTGCCCAGAGAGGTGGTGGAGTCTCTGACTGTGGAGACATTCAAAACCTGACAGGACGCCATCCTGTGCAACCTGCTGTAGGTGGACCTGCTTTGGCAGGGGGGTTAGACCAGATGATCTCTGGAGGTCCCTTCCAACCCTTAACATTCTGTGATTCTGTGATTCTGTGAGAACAGTAATGACAATGCAAGTTTTAACACATCTCTGGATTTGAGGCCAGCACATATTTATTGTGTCTGCTCTATGCAGTAGGAAGTTGGTACATACATACTGGCTTACATGCAATAGGCATTTTCCAGTTCACAGGTGGAGAAAAAAGACTTGATCTTAAAACTAGTTTAATGCACATATTTTACTTTAAAACAGAAAGAACTTGCAGCACTATAATTAAGATGTTCCTGGGCCTTATGTTCAAGCCAAAGTTGAAGGCACATTTGCAGACAATACCAGGTGAATGGCATTACAAGCTTCCAGAGGGAAAAGAGGTAGTAGGGGAAGATTACAGTATTACTTCTTGTCAGCACTGGCTGGAGACCTACATCACACTAAGTATTCCAATTAGGCTGAAGTGAATACATACTCCATGTATGCTTGTCCTCTTACAATAACAGGCAAAGTAGACACTTGTTGCAATATTATTAGGCCTATATATATTTCTTGCTCAATTGGTCATGACCTGTTGCAAATCCTCTCTTTTATGTCTTGAAATGCATTTTTTGTCATAAATTTTTGTAATTTAACATCACTGGACAGTCATATATTTTCATACTTGAAAGGAAACCTTCAATATATTTTAAATTCTTAACATTAATGCAGTGGGAAATAAGGATACTAAAATCCAATTTTCAATATTTACTTATTTGTTTTTACAGTATCAAGCAAGAAGTATCATGTAATATATCATGCCACCTTTTTCTTTTAGGCAAACTTTAAAGATTACCTTGACTTTTTAGAATACAACTTCGTGATTGCCATCCATATCACATTCAACCAATGTGAAAAAGCATTCTGTAGGTTTTATTCATCCAGAACTATAAAGACTACAGAGTAAATAATAACATTTGCCTGGCAAAGCTGCCAGTGATGCACAAGGTAGAACTGAATCCAGCTTGCTTTTGAGCAGGGGATGTGCATGCCTTCACGCTGGCAGCAGAAAGCCTTTCAAGTCAGAGGTGAACTAAGAAGCTCAAAAATTGATGCAGTTGATATGAAATAAGAAGAAACTGCTCTGGAATACTGTTATGACCATAAATATGTTTCATCATTATGTAAGGCTGAATTCCCCCACCTCAGTATTATACGTTTAGAGCTCACATAATTCCACAATGAATGACATGAAACTGAGGCACTTAAACTGCTTTGTGTCAAAAGCTTCCAAGATTAACTTCTGTACAGTACAGTTCACACAGCTGTTTTTTAACATTAACTGGCAAAAAGAAAGCACAGGCATAGATACAGAAGCAAAAATAACAGTGGCCTTAGCTCTAATAGAAACAGCGTGAGTTATATAGAGGACAAACACATGGCTTGAGAAACAGGAAGGGCTCTTAAACACTTTCATCCTAGGTAGATGTTTCTGGGTTTTTTCCTTATGCATAGTTCTCTGATTAGTGTATCACTTTACAGTGTACAGTTCTTCTATGTAATCTTCCTAAACATTGTTATTTGGGGTATCTACTGAAAGCCATGTTTCATCACCTTGCTTCTACAAAACCCCACCAGGCCTTTATATCCATGACCTAACATATGAATAGAATTCCTACTGCATATTTTGATGGCTATCTTAATATTTATCAAAAAATTTGGGATCTGATTACTTGTAGAAAATGTATATGTTCGACAAGTGCACAGAAACTGAACAACAAACCCTTAAAACAAGTTTTATTTTACTTTATGTAGAGAAACCTTCCTTCATGTTATATAATTTTTTTTATACAGAGGTACCAGTATTTTAACACATTATTCAATCCCACTTGGAGATTTTGAGTATCTATAATAATAGTCTGGAATGTTTTTAATCTTAGTATAATTTGTAGTGGAAATTTGGTAACTGGAAAATTCAGTATAAGTATTTTATGAGGTCTGAAGATTTTTCATAGCTATTCGTAGCTATTTGCCGTTCTAATGGTTTGAAGCCACATAAGACATGGCATTAAACATCTAAGACCAATTATTTCAACTGTTGAACCTCAATGGCATTTCAAATCAGCAATTTTGTATGCCTAAATGAAAACTTTTTTCCTGAACTTTCTTCTTGACAATCAATACATTTATCCTTGTGGCTTCCTCTGAGAATGGCAAATGCTACACTTTCCCATTTTACAGATGAAGAAATGCAGCATAAGGATCAAATGTCTTGTCCAAGATTGGACAGACAGTTTATGGCAAAACTATGAACTTTAAATCCCAGGATACAACTGTAGTCATTGGACCTCTCTTCAATTTTTACTGAACTACCCTCTCTGTCAAATATCAGCTTTAAACTTGTTGACTTTTGAAATTACTTGTCACTTGAAAATGACAAACATGTTTGAAATGCTTTACAATATTGGGAAAATTGGATGTTATTCAATTTTCATCAAAGTGAAATGAAAGCCCTTAAATATGAAAATGACAGCTTTTCCCTCTAGTGGCTTTCCCAGTATTTCATTGTGTCAGTAAGACAAATTTTTTTCCTTCAGCTTTTCTCTTTTGGCCTATTCTTTCCATACAGATTTTTTCCTCTCATTGAGGAACTCAATTTTTAAATTTCTTCCAAATAAATCTACCTTCTTGTACCTCTATGTTACACCAAAAAAAAAAAAGAAGAGAAAGAAGGAAGAAAACTTTTCCAAATTTTTTTTAACTCAAACACATTTTAGTGTTTTAGATTCATTCCCATCCCACATAAAGTTTAAAAAAAATCAAACAAAAACCAAAAAAAAATGCTGAGGAGTAAAATCACACTGAGTTGTAGAGCTCTAGCAACAGTTCTTTCCATTCCTTTTCTGGTTTCCTCCTTCCTCATTCATTGATAATCGCTGTACAAAGGCATCTGAGCATCCTTAAAGTATCCTAACTTTCAGGAAAAAAATCATTGTAAGTAATTAACAAGATTAGCCTTCTTCAGGTACCTAAAGTAGAAAAATAAACAAAAAGAAATGAAGAAAGTAAATCCATATGTGTTGGTAATTTAGGTCTTCACCTAAATTATATAGGTGTTTTTTTAAATTTCAGGATGCTGGTAATTCAAAAGAGAAAAAACGTTTTACAAATAGATGAATCTGAAAGCTTGGTTGCTAGTTGCTGCTGGGGTTTTGGTTGTTTGGGTTTTTTTTTTGTATATGTGTGCTTCGTTGTTGGGCTGCTGTTTTTGTTTTGGTTTTTTGTTTTGTTTGGTGGTTGTTTTTTTTTTTAACAGTGTTATTTAAAATTTCCAAAAGGATTCAAAATGGATTGCTTCTGTAACAATATGAAACTGATAAGTATCAACACATAGAGATGATAACAACAAATTCTACCCAGGAACTTCCTCCACCTTTATTACTGTTAAATCAAGGGATTTCTAACTCATCAGATCATTTCCGTCTGAATCCATAACTCTGTTTTCTGACATAGATCAACCACCTACCAATGCTTTTTCCCTTTTATTTTTCAATATAGAGTGGAGAGCTGGACTGATTTTACAGTAATTTGTTGTCTCAACGGACTCTACATACTAGTCTATTGTAAGTATTTCTTCTTCATGCTATTTGTTCTATATGGAGTGTGGTGTTAGAGATAAAGAGCTTTGTTATTGCACTGAGCTTGGTTAGGTTTAGGGAACAGTCTGGATAGGGTTGACAGCTTCAGAAGCATAAGATAAACAGTCAAACATTTTTCTGGAAAGCCTCTAAGCGATTATGGCTACTGTGTATAACCTTTATTAATACCTTTTCTACAGAGGCCACACGTATATTTGGCACATTGCAGAATACATGGTAGGAAGGGAGTTGAGCTTATTTGGAATACAGGTAGCTTTCTACTTTGACTTTTTAAAATTTTTTTGACTTTTTAAAGCAGAGGAAGAAAGGAATCAATGACAAAAAACAAAGATAAGAAATGATTCCATAGGAACCACCAACGGGAATCATCTGATAATGACCATCCATATTCAAATTTATCTGACTGGTGGGATGAGAATCTGGTGGTATTTTATATGTTATTTCTTAATAGTAGCATTCTCAGGAATATTAAAGCATCTGCCACCAATTTCAAGGTAACTCAAGGTGACTGGGAAGTCAGATAGAGCGATCAGGTGAATAATTGTTATTGGTATAGCACTGAGAACAATCCCAACAGTCAACTGTTCAACAAGCACAAATAATTTTCCTGTGGCTCCCTATACACTGCAATACAAACCGGTATCCAAAGTTTGTTCAAATCACACCTCACTGGAAAAGTCACCTGACAAATGACCGAAATGAGCCATACTCATTAAGAATTAAAGTAACATAGACTGTTTATGGAACGCAGTGTTTTAAAGATAACAAGGTAGCTGTCTATGGTTTATCATCTAGATAAAACACTAAGATGCTAAGGTTAACAGCAACCACATTATTTAAATGAGCTACTTCCTAGAGTTACCAGAACATTCTTTTGCAAGACCAGTTCTTTTGATTAAGACAAAGCTATTGTTCTAGGTGGCCCAAAACATTTAAGGTTATATAAGAGAAAAAACTTGGAACCATCATTAATCCTGACATCTGATTGCATGTCAATTTATTTCTTACTTTCTAGCCTTGAATGATTTATAATTTTGGTCTCCTATCTATAGGGAGAATACACAATTCTTTTTGAGACTGTTCTTTCAACTAGCCTTTGCTGATAGTTTCAAATTTAAAAGGTGTTTGTTCATTTTCAAAGAATTTCCTAAAGAAAAATGGAGAAAGACAGGATGAGATGAGGGTGCCTGCAGCTATTGCAGCCTCCTGTTGGCTTGTTTGACAAGGTCTTACCAGTACAGATGGGAAATACTCTATTGCAGAGATAGATATTAGTACAAAAACCAGAAAAGAAATACATCTCATACTGAGTCTGATCAAAGATCAAGAATATCAGTATGAAACAAGAATAGCCCTGCAAAAAACTAGAAATCAGGCCAGTCTGGTTCTTATGAACCATACAGAAAAAGACAGATATCTCTCACTGGGCCTGATCTAAGATAAAGAATGTAAATACAAAGAATGTATAAAACCAAAAAAAACCCAAAGCAAATAACCCAACCAGAAATAGATTTATTTATTTTTTAAATCAAAATGAAAGCAAAATTTCAAGATTTTAATGAAATAAGTCTGGATAATCTTCAAGTTGCTGAAGGAACCATCAAATTAAATTACAAATAAAATAAAGTTTCATGGTTCTTGCTGCATGTTGTTAAGAGGCTGGTAGTGCAATGCATATTTAAGCAACGCTAAGCATCTATACAAGATGAAAATCACTACCTGCATATCAACGGCCTACTCCTGCTAAACTCCTTGGGGACAGTGGCAATTACCTAAATAAAAAAGTTGAAAGAATTTGTAACAAATGGAGTTATGCTGTCAATAGTTAAAAAAGTGAAAAGTATTTTGAAGGTTCCTAGGGGTAGAATGACACTAACTGTTAGCTGTCATTTCTACTAAACCCTATCAGAGAACACGGACAATGCTAAGCATCAAAGCAGTTTCTAACCAGAAGAGCTATCTTTATTAATGACTTAGTCTTTTAGCAATTAAGATATGTTTTCTGATATTTATTCTTTTTGCTGGGTAACGTGGTTGAAATTTGTCTCTAATTTTAAGCAAGCTTCTGATAGACAAATACTATTGTTTCCATAGCCAACTGTTACATATATTGGGTCCTTTTAGTGATCCTCAGCACAGGTAACAGCATCTGTACATATATGAGGCATAAATTCCTTCTTACACCTAGCTTTCTAGAGAGAGATATATCTAGTGAAATCTTCTCAATGGCCTATATTTTATGCTGGTACAACTCAGAAACATTTAGTTGACATCAGTTGAACTTACCCATTTTTATTCTTGAGCTAAAGGACCAATTTCTAAAAGATATGCAAATAATCACAAATCTTTGTTAGACATAGGATTAAATATGTACTTCCAGTTCCTTTTGGGAGGGTTATCTTCATGGCATGAAACATACCTCTTTCTTCTATTTTGTTTTATCATGTTTTTTTGGGTCAAGGCTTGTACTGCATCAGAAAACAGTATGGTGGAGAAGGGGGAGAGAAACAGAGATGAAATAAAGTTTTCATAAGGATTCTTCTTGATGCATTTATGCAAGTGAATAAATAAAATATTTACAAACTGGTGACTCACGAGCACTTTTGGAAATGAGAAAACTCTTTATAAAGTAATTTGTCACACTGTACTTTCTGATTCCAGAAAGGCAACTTTCTTTAGATTTGTATCTCAGTCTTCATTTCCTTCTATACCAGTGGGGTAAAAATGCTTGCTTTTTTTTTTTTTTTATCAACTCTTAGAGAGAAAGAAGAAAGGAGATCTTAAAATTTTCAGTAGGTTTGCTGAGAAAAAGAGAACCTGAAGGTCTTTTTACGCTAATGAAACTCTGGGAGTTCAGGTTTCAGTACAGAAAGCAGTTTGGAATGGGAATTGAAATAGTTTTGAAGAGTCTTATCCCTCTTTCTTTTAAAGGTATTATTGTTACTATATTTGATCTGAAATATATTAATCGCATGCTCATTAGTCTAAGTTTTTTGGTGAGATACAGCAAGTTCTTTTCAAAGTGCATGATCCTTCATGAGAATCTATAGATTAAATTTATTTATTTAACCTCTCTTTCCTGTTTTCCTGTCATTTGCTTAGTAAATGTGAAACATTCCCTATGATCTGTAGTGTGTACCACTAACTTCTTTACTAAAAGTTAATAGGCTTTTCTTTTACTGAATTATTTTAGAATGGAGCAGTTTAGGCCTTTGCAGGAACTTCCAAAGGAGATGGGCAGAACAATTATCTTCAGGAATTTCCTAAATTCTTTTTAACCAGCTGCTTTCTCTGCGCATGAAAGAAACTTGGTTTTGACAAGAATATCAGGCATTTTCTACAACTGATATGAGGACCCTTTCTCTAATAAATGTGTAACTCTGAAATTATTAAACAATCTTTCATTTTGTTCTACAAAAGTTCTTTCCATTCTTTTCATTCTTTTCATTCTTTTCATTCTTTCCATTTGTTTTAATTATAATTAATGTTGTTTTGAGAACTTCCCATGGACAATGCCAAGTAGCAAAGCATTAAATATCCTTAGGAAACAGTGTAAAAGGAAAGAGTTCCCAAGATGTACTTCTGTCTTTTAATAGCAGTGGTAAGTAAGGATCTGTTTTTCTTTCTGGAAACACCACACAGAGATATAGGGACAGCTAATGCTGAGGGCTATGCTAACTTGAATTGTCTTCCTTTTATCAATGGATGAAAGTGTACATAAAAATGGTAATTTCAAATCAGTAAAATCTCTATTTGCATTTCCTAATGTTGATAGTTTATTCTAGTTTTAATATTTATCAATGCAGTGAAGAACGGTCACTGTTCAAGGACCCTCTAATGTCTGTAATTTATTTCATTTCAATTATTACTCCTCCAATGGTCTTCAGAATTTCAAAATCACAGCAATTACCATATTAAGAATTAAGAATTAAGAACTAAGAACTTAACATTTAAAGTTTTCAAATTTAAATAGAGCTGTATTAGATTTTTGAAATTTGTTGCTCAATGGGAATGGATTCAGAGTTAATATTAGATTAAGTAAGCATAAACTTTTCCATTTGGTAATGCAACAAAATGTGTTAGTATTTTTTCAATAACAGGGAAAACAGTTTCTATAGCTATGTTTATGTGTATCAGAGTTCTGGGAAGTATGAATCTCTGTACTCACTGAACATGTAGTTCAAGGCAACTGAATATGGGAAAATGCATTACCTTCTGGGAGATATTTTTGCCAGAAATGTTGAATATTTATTAAAACACTAGAAAAATACAGTGCTACAGGCAATGAAAGGATAGCTATCTAATCTTGCCATTTAGTTATTGTTCATCATAGTCTTTCTGTAAGTGAGGTCTGAAGGTTTACTATCTGGCAGGAGACCTGTGACTGTTGAGAAGCCATGCTGTCGAAGCTTACAAAAAGAGACTGAAGCTCCTGCTCTCTGCCAGCAATCAGAGAGCCCAGATTAAAGACCTTAAGAGAACAAGAAAAGAATCATTTCTGCACTGCTAATGATATCGCCAGACAGGAATGACAGTAGGCAACTGTCTGTGACTGTCTAAAATGAAGTGATAGGTTTATAACTACCTTAGAAAAAAAATTTAAACAGAAACAAAGAAATGTAAAGGTCACATTTTTCCTTGTTGTTTGTTTGCAAATAACCCTGAGTCATGCTTCATATCCTCCTTTTCTGTCTTCATTTCAGCCCTGAATATTACATTTACTGGATGTCCCCATTTGCAATTTTTATCGTTTTGAAATACTTTCTTTCACTCTTTGTGTTAGAACTTGACTAGACTGAATTCATCCAACTTCTGTTTTTTAAAAAAGTGACACAGTTCTAAAACACTCCCAGGATCTGCAAATATAGACTTGCCCTTGGTTTTCCCAGTATGTAAGGAACATTCAGGCAAAACAAAAGCACTTGATCAGACCTAAACAATTTGTCAATTCCTTCGTAATTCCAAATAAGCATAAGAGAGAAAAAATTACAAGGGAATAAAAATGCACTAAGTGATGAAGGGGGTAAGGGAGCAAGGGGGAAAAAAGGAGAAAACTGATTAAGACAAAAGTTAGTGACTTTCTATTTAACCCAAACACACACACACACAAACACAAAAGAATTGAGAAAAAGAGGACAAAAGTAACTTTTGAATTTTGGCTATTTCCAACGGAGAAAGGAAAGAAATGTCAGGAATGAAACAAAAACTCAGTTTGCCCTCAAACGAAGGAAAAAAAGATCCCAAAACAAAGACAGACATAAAAGCTTATGCAACCCTTTGCTTTGCCCAGATGAACTATATTTAGCTGCTCCAAAAGAAAGTTTCATTTTTTCTTTCTCCTGGATAGAAGCAAATGTTAGGGTGATGTGTGTTCATTCAGCTCAATGCTGCTGAGGAGTGGTTAAAGGGCTTTATTGTCCCACAGTCAATCCAAAAAAAAAAGAAAAAAGAAAGAAGGAGCTCTCAGGTTTCATTAAGATTTCCAACTGCTCAGCAGTCAGAAAAAAAAAGAGCTCAGTACTTGCTCTTCATACCTGTATTGCTGGGAGCTTCTGGTTCAGCATTCTTAATGTAATGCCAGTGGCTGAATAGCAACACAAGCACAGCTGTGCATGCAATAAGCAGACCATAGACTCTGAGCATGAATGTGAGAGCCAGGTAGATTCTACTATTAGCTCATTGACTTTAAATCATTTTAGAGGCCACTACATTTTGAAATTATTCATTTAAATTGTGATAGATTGCATCAGTTTATATCCAGGGAAGCAATAAGGAGGGAGCCTATGTTCACCTTTCAATAATAGAGCCTCTCCCAATATTGTCCTCAATGATAATAGGAATACTATCCTTTATGGCTTTTTTGATACTTAAAGACTATTAGAGCTCGGCAGTATGCTATGCACTGGTAAACATTACTGTTTGACTGATGAGCCCACTTTTTTGAGAGACTGACTCTAGTACTATGAAATCAGGTAATAGAGAGTTCAGGCACTACAGATCTGTACTTACTTGTAGCTTATTATATTCTAGAAGTGATTCAATAGCACTGAAATGATACAAAATAATTCAAGTTCTTCCCTTTCAGTACATAGTCACTGCTACAAACAGCCACTTTTTGCAGAGATAGAAAAATAGAAAGTAGAAATAATCAGTGAAGGTCAGAGGAACAATGACAGGGTGGGGATAACCCACCAAAACTGTCTTTAACTAGGAAGGAGAAATCCTCTCCCTCCAGACTTCCACCAGATTCAGCTACATTTAAGTTTCCATTATTGTAACTGGTGACATTTTCATCTTGTCCTTTCACTATGTAGCTCTTGTCCTGTCACTTCGAAGGAAAAGGTTTCCTCCTTCCTTGCCGCCTTCTCTACAACCTTTCTGTAGTGTTGTCTTCTTCCTCTGCTTAAACAAACCCAGTACACTTAGCTCCTAAGCATCTTAACGGTCCTGCACTTGATTGTCTGTAGTTTGACAATATCTCTGTTGTACTTGGGGCAGGCGCTTTTGCATGCTTAATAGGGGGGAATAGGTACTTCCCTCTACTTAGTGAAATATGGTAAACACAGGTCTGTGTGTAGTTAGCAAGAATGCACTGCTGGCTTTTGATCAGCTTGCTGCTCACCAAGAGTCTTTTCTGCAGAGTAGTTTCCTGTCCAGGCATTCTCCAGCCTGTACTGATGCAGGTGTAGGGTTTTGCACTTATCGTTGCTGAACTTCATGGTCAATAGAAGACCAAGCAGAAATACCAGTATGAAAAGCAAGTTGCAAGCCTCTTGGGACAGCAGCTCTCATTGGCAGATGATTGTCCCTAGATCCCATAACAGAAGAGTGTCCTTGACTATTATTACTTGTGGCTTTTCCTGTGGCACTGGAGCTGATTCATCAGACAGGTGTGGCTCTCCCAGACGCCTACCCTGCCAGAATTTGCTGTTTTTTCAGAGCTCTATAGCTTTTCCACATCTGCAGGTGGAGAAAGAATATTCTGGTGGCCAGAACTGGCCATCTTTCAGCTTTCACCATTGAGGAAATCCACCTATCTTCACTGCAGCTTCTGGCAGTCCATATTCTTGTGGGAGGCGGACCTTGGATTCCTCCTCTCCCTCCCCTGTCTCGAGTCTTTGCAGAAAACCTTTCGGTGTCCCATTCATTCCCCTTATGCTATGCAGTGTGCTCACTGCCAACTCAGTGATTCAACCAGAGCACACACCTACCACCAATGAGGCTGTCATCGCTACCAGCTACAGCCTCAGGAAAGAACTATGAAATCAAATTGCTGCAGAATAGTCAGTCACTGCTTAAATAGGCTTTCCTCCCACTGATGTAACCTTCCAACCCTTTCATGGTTTTAGGATTTTTTTTCCAAGTATATTAAGATGCACCGCATGCAGGACACCATAGTAGTATAAATGCACCATTAAACTCAGAGTAAAGAGACATTCCTAGCTTTGCCTCTTCATTTTGAAACACATACACAGGGAATAAATATTTTCCTTTCACGCATGGAGCCTTTTGGGGGCTGGATTTTAGCGTGTCTCTGTACAGCATCTAGTCCTCCTGTGTGTCTGCCTTAGAACTGAACTTCAAGGTGAGACTGCTTTAAGTAATCAAATTATTGCATGTGTTTCTAAATGCAGCTAATTGCCACCTCTTTAACACTGATACATGACATCATCATCTAAAAATAAGTAACAGAATCTGTGGATGTTCACCAGCCAGTTTATTTTAACATTTAACTGATGAGTCTTTGAGCATGTTTCCCATCAGGGTAAGTCTCTACACGAAGATCTGCACAATGTCGTTATTGGTGAAGGAAAAGGCAACAGCTGCATTTAATTAAAAATTCATAATAGCTTTGATTGTAAGCATTCCCTATTTTACTTGGTTGTATCTTTTGTCCCCAGGGCTCGTGACCAAATCTGAATTTATTTGGAAAGACTGAATGCAAATGGTCCAGCTATTTTTGCACATGATGAGGATTAAAAATATATATTTTTTTTGTTGCAAAAATATTATTCTATTATAAAAATATTTTCTTGAACAGCTATATAGCTGGAAAGACTGTTAATAGAAAATTGAGATTTCACTTGGCATCTGAACAGTCTCTGCTGCGGAGACGTGGCTCTCTCTGTTCCAGTATTCAGTTCCTGAATTAGGACTAAAAACACGAGGTCTGCATGTAAACACCCATTCCTCACAAATAATTTCTTCTGCATTCATGAAGTTTTACATAAAGACTGGTTGTGTTTTATATCCAGGTATAAACTAGCTTGAAAAGTGGAAGTTATACTGAGAGCAGACTGGGATGAATAAATGCTATTTGCTTGTTTCTGCCCAAGAAACAGAAAAGTTTGGTGGACATAAACTACGTGATATTCCATCATTATGATCCTCAAAAGCTAAAAAAATCTTGGAGCGCAAGTCTCTGTTGCTTATTTAGTTCTGTAAACAGAGTGTAAAACTCCAGATGCAGTTCAATAAAGTACTCAACAGTCAGAAATTGTGTTTGTTAGCAGTGTACATACAATCTGGAAAGAAGTCTTCTATGAGCTTCTTCACTCCAAATACAGGACTCAGCTCAAGGTCCCTCCATATTTTTTTTATGGCTTATTCTATCACTAGATGAAATATTACTATCTTTGGAAACATCCACCCTCCACAAGAAAAGGCAGAAACAAATATAAGAGAAAAAAATTATGCCTATTAGTTTGTATATTTAATTCAGTTGATATCACTTCTTCACCACCTTCTGAGTCACTCCTTCTTGCTCTTTGCATCCTGTAAGACGCCTCTCTTGAACAGAATGAGCAATACAAATGTAATTTACATTAATAAAAACCAGTAAATCTGAGGATACAAGTCAAGGTCCAGAACATGGAGCTGACTGTTTATGTACCCTTGCATAGTGTGAATGTAACACTCAGCAACACTTAAAAGAAATCATTTCTCATTCAACATTCATTATATTGTAACTACAGCTCTAGTAACACACTGGCAGTTTGTATTGATTAGCCCAGGGATATTGTGGAAATTTGAAACAAACTGAAAGTGCCTTTAAAAGGAGATACTGATTTTATTTGGGAAGAGTGGTACACAAGCCTGTAAAAAAGAGATGAGCAGTGTAATTCTTTCAGATTAGTAAGAGCTGATGAGCCATAAGTTATCATATTGTATGTGCTCTTCTATGAAAATTGTTTATATTTCAAAACCAACCATTTAACTCCTTTATAGCAGGTTAGGGTGATAAAGATTGTTGTTTGCATTGATGAGGGTAGAAAAGGGAAAGAAAAGAAATACATGCTTTTGATTGAACAGCAAGAACTTGAGGAGAACCACAAAAACTCAGGAGTAAGACAACTAATGATTACAGCACATTGTCAAGCATATACTAGTTATGACTCATCTTGAACTTGCCTGATACTTACTAGTTGCTGAGTCTTTAAAATACATGAATTGAAGCAAATACATAGTGATTTACCGCACACCCAGGCACATGAATGTTGTCAAGTGTTACTGCATTTGATATCTTGTAAAATAATCTGATATTTGGAGAAAAATTCTCCAAATACACCATAGGAGTTCTTTAAATACATTTTTTATAATATGAGGATGGGAAGTCACTGAACAGGTTGTCCGGAGAAGTTCTGGATGTCCCATCACTGGAAGTCTTCAAGGCCAGGTTGAATGGGGCTTCGAGCAACGCAATCTAGTGAAAGATGGCTCATGGCAGGAGGGTTGGCCTAGACGATCTCTGGAGGTCCTTTCCAACCCAAACCATTCTATAATTCTATGGTTCTTTTCTGCAACTTTCTTTTTAAATTATTTTTCTACCTCATTATCTGGTTTGACACAGTAATAGATTTTCTTGAAATTACTTAAAACCAAGAAACTTGAACGTCATTTCACAGAATAAGGACTTGAGCCATCATAACTTGATGATTTATCCTCATTTAATTTATTACAATATCCATCTCTGCTATTGTTATGCAGCTGAAGTTTCCATAAATTATCAGAAATGCTCCCATTTCAGTTATTGAGAATATGCTCATGAAATTCAGACGGCAAAGACTTGTACTATGTTGAGCATATTTGAATGAACCACTCTCTTTAGCAATGGTGTCACTGGTAAAATCACTATGTGAGTAAAATCTTTCCTATATATTTTTCACGTATGCACATATATATGTACAGTTATATATATGCATACCCACAAAGAAGTAAACAAAACCTTCAAATCAAGGTTAATCTCCATAGAAAAATAACCTAATAACATAAAGGAATCTGCAGTTATTTACATTTACGGTGTTTAAAAGATTTAGCAGGAATTTTCTTTTTTAAATAAGCATGTCCTTGAAAGTTAAAGACAAGGACTCAAATTTTTGGCCTGTCTGGTGTTATTTAACTAGCTTCCTCCCTCCACCTACCGTCTTCTTAATGTGATTTGGTAATTTCATGCCTCTGGAATGTCAGCAAGAGTAATAAAATAGCAATTTAAGAACATGTTAAAAGCCGATCTAAATGGCACTGTTCTTCTGAAGCTATTAAAAACAGAACTCACAGCAAGTCCGCATACTGTTAGACAGGTCTGAAACTTCCATGCTTAAAAAGACTTGTTTTGGCTTAGGGGATATTCTATAAGATGAGGGGACAATTCAGAGCTCTCAGACTAATATCTTCTCAGAGCAGATTACACATTTATCTTTTTACACTCTTCTAAAGAATGGCCTCTCCTTTACTACTCTTCCTCTTCACTCTGATTTTTTATAGCACAGATGTTGACATATTTTCTGATTAAAAAGTAAATATTATTACTAAAGAATGAGAAATCTTACATGGTTCAGAGCCCTGGCATAACACCTAAAGGTACATGTGCCGATTTCAGTTTTTTGGATCTGCCTAACTAGTTTTTCAGTCTTGTGAGAGAAATTTTTTTTTTTTTTTTGTATCTGGAAGGGGAGTGAAAAGACGGAGAGAAAAAAGTAGGAGAAGGAAGCCTATAATTAGGAATTTTCATTACTGAGAATGAGGTGAAGCAAAAAATTAGTCAAGAAATTAAGGTTGTTAATATGTCTCACTCTTCCCTCCACTTTGGGGCCTTCAGCTGACAAGACTGCAGGTGCCTCTATATTAGCATTATAGTTCTGATCAGGGAATGCATTTCTGAAACGAATCTCCTGATTGACCCAATATATAATAGTTCAGTTTGCACTGGGGGTGGTATCAGAAAGCATGGCTGGATTGCCTTCAGAACAGAGTAAAGAGGAAGACAGAGAGAGAGTTTTAATATCTGGGACAAATTTGGTAATACTTCATGTCCTACGAAGAGAAGCGATTGCAATACATACATGGAGATACCACAATGATGGACTTCATCATTATGATTTAGAAGGGATAAAGAAGTACTTCTGTGTTTTGAAGAGCTTTCCAGTCTCTGTAACAGGATAAGGCTAATTCCTGGCAATTTTGCCACCTTACTGATAAGATTACTAAGATATCTTTCTTTTCTGAATAGTTTGGTGAAATAGTATTTCTCTGAATAAAGAAAAAGACATCACTGAAAACAGCTACCCTGTCATAACTTTATTGCAGTTCATTTTTTTGGTGGTAACGTCTGTAAAATCATTGACATTTACACTAGAGTGTGCTGAAAGAAACTAGCTCCTGAGAAAGTGTTGTATCTTTAACTTAGGAAGCCTTTTGTATCACAGCCATATCACACTCTAGGAGAAGAACATAAGGCTTTTTATCTTATCACCATCAGGTCATCAATCACGCATGGTACCTGTCTTGTACACCCAGCATAGCCAATGTAGCATTGTTTGTCCAGAGCAGTGTCTCCTTGTTTCATAAACACATGGCTCTGGATTAGGGCCTGGATCAATAGTGTAGAAGCCGAAGAATGCAGCTGTGGTGTGGGTCAAATGGGGTTGAGAGAGGATCTCAGCTTAAAGAAAGCTCCCAAGCAAAGGAGAAGGGGGCTCCATCTTCCAGGTCTTTCCTCACAATGGCTTGTACCATCAGCTGTTCTTATGCCTTCTATATTCCTTCAGCATGGGGAAAGTGCGCTTTATGCCCTGACAATAGATGCTCCATTTGTCCCAGAAACCATCCCCAGAAGTGAAAAAAATATGGATTTTCATGACACACATGCATGACCCATTGCTCCTCTCTGCTGACACCTGCCTACCTTCCCCAACTGTCTCCTTGTCAGAGATGGTCCTCTGATACAATCTACACTGCCTTTACCTGGTGGTCTCAGGTGCCACATCTCTATCAGAATCTAAAAGTGTATTGGCAAAAAGCAATAGAAAATGCCATAGACTACTAGGGATACTATTATCAGAGTGACTATCAACACTGACTCATCCTATCTGGAACCAAATGGGATTATCTGTCTCCTGTCCTGAGAAGATTTAACACTGCCTATCTTGGCAGACAGTGAAGTTGCGAAAGGTGTTGGTGTAATGTTGTCCCACAGGGAAACATACATCAGTCATGTCCTGTTTCAACTTGTTTCCTTCCTTTCTCTTCCTTCCCTTGAAGAGCAAGTACTCAATAACACACTTTTGCTCTGTGCCAAACCTCTTCTAAAGAGACCATTATATCAAACAAGAAAAATTCCTAGAATGCAGTTGAAAATTTGAATAGATTTTCAAGTGCTTGAGAAGAAGGAGCAAGGCAGAAGAAAAAGGGGAAACACCAGGACCGGTAAAGCCATTTTGTGCATTGTGTTCCTTATGTGTTCTAAATAAGTCTTCCAATGGAAAGGGTGTCATTAAACTCCAAGGTCATATTGGGAAACCAAACAATTCCAACAGAGTAATTGTTTCCAAAAAAGATCAATTGTGTTGCATTCACAGTATGAGTGACACTTTTGAAATTTCTGCTACAGCAGCTGGTCTAATTAAGCAGCGGCTTATTATGAACCCCATGTTCATCGTTGGGTATCCGTGCCTGAAAAGGCCTTCTCTCCTCAAGCACAAATACTCAGGCTGTTTTTTCTGTGTTTGATGGTCACACAGAGTCTACAGGTCTATATTAAGAACAGCTGAAAGCCAGCTTGTGTTGCTGGCTACTGCTGCTTCACAACAGTGCGGGATCTTTCCTGTGTGCAACTCAACTCAGAGGACCAGTTGCACTGCTTTTGAAATTTGTTCTTTGTCACAAAGTCTACATCTGATGATGTCATCTACAGCCAATATCTCCAGGATCCCTGTACCAGCTTACAGTATTAGACAGCATACACAGCACAACCATGCATAAACCACCTGGAACCAGGTTTTTTTGCAATCCCTTGAAGTCTGATCGGGTTCAGTTTCTCTTCTCCTGTCTCAGTGGCCAAGATACTGAAATTTGGCTCTGACTGATAAATCTGGAATATTGGTACTGACCATAAAAGCTAATAAAACACAAAAGCTGGCTGATTGCTTTCACTCTATACATTTTACACATGATATTATTTATAATTTTGATACGTATGACAAGAAACACTTGAAGCTTGATTTCTCTAGATGGTATAGACATATACAGCTTTTAATCTGCATTTAAATGGAATTGACTGCTGCTATAACCTTTTGGAAACCTATGAACCCAGAAATGTTCAACAGTACCTTATTAATCCTCTCTGAGTTCTTGCAAGGGTGGCACAGCAAAGTGCTGAAAACATTTGATATTTTCTCACATGAAGTTTTATTTACAGAGATGAAGAGAAGCTAAACATGTATGTGTTGATTAGTGGCTGACAGAAAGTTCTGAAGGAAAGATACAGGAAAAGCTAGTGGGAGTCAGACCTGGCAGAGTTGCATCTGTATTACATGGAAGAGGATAATCTAAGCATGCAGCAGATTTCTGTTATAATGCAAGATGGCAACAGCCAGCTGGGCTGAGAGGGCAGGTTGGTATGCAGACATTGTGGTAAGTGGTGCAATGGGATTCTAGGTCACCACTGTAATAGTATTTATGTCTTCAGAAAGGTCATGAAATAAGAGAATGTCTAATGACTTTTTGAAGTATGCTATTTCTGGAGAGCATTTCCAAAGCGGATTCCAATTAATAATCCAGATTTCTGAAGAGAAAAATCTCCAGAAATTCAATTTGATGAAGACATACAGCTGAGAAGTCAGCATGTTTCTCTTTGCAGGTACTTTCTGCAATATCTTGAATGAGTTGTAACATTATGTGTATAAAGGAGAGTCAGCTTTCAACAGTAGGAGAAAATTTAATTGACTTAATTCCTTTTTTCTAAGGAAATTTGATTTGTTTCTTGAGTTTCACTTAAAAAAATTAAAATGTAAATACTTTTTATACTTCTACACTACCTTCCACTTACTGACTCTTTTCGTCCAGCAGCTTCAATGCATTTTACATATTCAAAGCTTTGGACATGCATATGCAAGAGACAATGAACTAGAGTGATTAACAGAAGATTTAAAACAGACAATAGACATGTTTATAAGAATGCTGTATTAAATAGATCCCCACTAATAGAGGTACTCTTTACTCTGTTATATTAATTGTTTTTGTGAAGCTTTGAAATGTATGCATTTAAATAAAACTTACTCTTTGCAAGTCATGTAATTTTAATGAAACTAAACATAGAAGAAGTTATATAAAAAATAAATATATATTCTTTTAGGACAGCTATGAAAGGAAGGTCTTATTTGATGATGTAAAAAAATAAAATCTTCATTCCAGTTCAATTTGCAATTATGTTTCCGTTTCCTGTTACGTTTTTTACTTTTCTGCTGTCCTTGTCCATAAATGGATTTTTATAAGACTTTCAACTGACTGCCACAGACAATAAATTGTTTCAGCTATAGTTCTCCATTGTCCGGATTAGGATTAAAAATAAGTGACAATGTACATTTTGAACCGTAACTCATAATTCTCTATAAATGTGGGCTGACATTGATAGATTATTTACATTTCTCCTAAAACCCGTATTATTTTCTTGAGTAGATCAATAGCCAAACCTACATATCTGTAGCAACACAAGTTTTGTTCTGTTCTAAATTTATGACCTGCTTTAGTGTCATGTCTCACTAAATGCATGGAGTACTAATGCCTATGAAGGGTAGAAAAGAAAGATATGAACAAGTCTGCTTTAGAGCTTAGTAGCTTGTATGTTTGGCCAAGTTATCTTATAGCAAAGAAAGGGTTAACCAACTGATTACAAATATCCTTCACCCAATGGTCTCCTTCTTCTTGCATCAGTTTCTTATCTCTCTCATTTTAGTGAGGACAGTAGGAGAACTGTTTAGCACTATATTTAACTTCTCTGTCAGGATACTTTGGCATACATGGGTTTGATAAAACATTGCCCTCATCCATGCCAGTATTTTAAGTTCCTTTGTAGTTTATTTATTCAGTAGAAACACAGTTTCTGTATTTTTGCCATACACGGATGTGGTTTTCCATTGATACTCTCCCGCCTCCAAACCTACTCTTTGCAAGTTTTCTCAAAGGGAACATGCAAATACGACAAATTTAATTTCAGAGAGTATAATACTAATTCTATTGCTCAGCTGACACATTCTTTTTAGCTTGACTCTCTTTCCTGCACGACAACCCTTTAAAGACTTTTGTATTACCTTTAGTCCAGTACAGCAAGCTTTCACTCTATGTATAACTCATCAACCGTCCAATTTGCAGCATATATTCACCTATCTACGGGAATTGTATCAGATTCAGCATCAGTAGCAGTGAAGCGAAAGCTGTGTACCAATTTCCCTTTAAAATGAAAAAAAATAAATGTGGAAGAGGATATGTTTCTAAAGTAATTGTTAGCAAATGGTACATTTTTCCACAATCACTTCTTTATGCAGAAGAATATCAATATATCTTAGTAAACAAGGATAACTCCTTGAAATCTGTGTATATCTTACAGATCCAAGAGTTAAAAAGCCTGAGACAAGTCCAAGTTCACTGAAAGGTTTCAACAAGTAAAGATTGCTAGATATGCAAGACTGTAACCACCCCTTACATCCCACAGCTATGACCTCAAAAGAAAGCCTTGTCAAAAACTAGTCATAGTAACTGTCTGTGTGAGCATTTTTCACTGCTTAAAGTCTGCCACTTACTCCTTTGTACCCCACGGGTTGCATGCATGAGATCACATTAAACTCAGCTAAGCATAACACAGAAATGAAAAGTGAACCTGAAAGGTCCCTTTCAAGCATCCCTTCCTTCCCTACTTCATTTTAATGTGGCTGCCATATGGGTTCAGGGGACATTATATGGTCATGTGTTTTTCTACTCCTGCTGTGAATGTTTCATTTCTCCCTGGAAGATAAAAGGAATTTCCCCTTATATTAACTGCAAAATTACCTTTTTTAGTCCATAAACGTACAGGGAGGGTGGCAGTACAGAGACACCACTTTGACAGACTGCGGAACACCAGACTGCATTACAGGCATGTGGCATTTTGTTGGGCACACCCAACAAAAACACTGACTGCTACAGAAGAAGAAAGAGAAAGAATAGCAGCACAGCTAAAAATGGGATAGTTGCTAAAACTGGCAGTAAAATAGCTAAATGATGAAAAAACAGAAAACCTAAGAAGGTTTCAGATTTCAGGAAGGTATATATAAGGTACATCAGATGACTAAAAGCAATGAATGATAGTATCCATATTGGAGAATGAAGACGGTAGCAATCCAAACGAGACAGAACTGTCCTTTTGTGGCAGTACAGGGCAAAAAACCAATGAAAAGTATTGTTAAACGAGTGGCGTTACTGTTTCATATCAGTCTGAAGTGGCATTGATCAAATACTCCGCTTCCAAAGTCAGTGGGGAAAATGGAAAATAAAAATATTTCTTCTTTTCATTGAGCTTGAATACATTTGGAGGGGAATTTTACAGGAGGTAATGCAAGCATACAAGTCACTGAAAACAGCTGCAGAAATGTTACGCTGTATTATGAGTATAGGGAAAACAAAATATTATGGCAAACAAAATATAAGAAAAGGGATTAAGAAATTGACATCTTATAATTCTTTGATTAAATTTGGATGCTTATTAACTATGTAATAGTATGGAAGAGTTTAATTACCTAGGTGATAAAGAGAACTTCCCTGACATTTTCATTGCAATGACAGTTCTTCTAGAAAATGTTTGGCTGACTTGCACTGACAAATACATGATAAAATGAAGTTGCTATACTGGCAAAATCAGACTATTACGTATCTAGGAAATAGATCAGAGCTAACAGCATTGTCAAGAAGGGAGTTAAAAGGTTTGTTTTCACCACAAACACAGGTATTGTTATAATTATGCATTTTTTACAGATTCCAAACCTTACACTTGGCTTCTAAGTGAAAATTCATGAAGTTAACATTACTACTGGGGACTAGAAACAGTTATATTAAAGGAAACCAATGCCATAAGTATGGACACAATAGAAACAATCGCTTGAAACATGTAAAGTATACAGTCAAATGATTAGAAGGCAAAAAAATGTTAGAATGAGAGTCAGATAAGAAATTTCAGTACAGCATGGCCTGCAATGGAAAATGTTACAGTAGTAGGGCAGTTGAAGACAGGAATAAGAAAATATGAAAGTCAAACAGCAAGCTCAGTCAATCTCTTTCTGAACATAGGTATGTGCTGAAATACACTGGAGAAACAATTGCTAGAAGTTAAATATGTATGGCATGGAAAAAATGTTACTTTTTGCTGAAATGTCTAGTGTGATAATTTGAAGGGTTTCTTTTACGGAAAAAAGTGAATAAATGTTCTCGTCTCAGACAATTCATGATTTTAAGGCTTTGCTATATTCCTCTCAACTATCCCTTTGTGACTGAAAAGTCCTACATGCTTTGTTTTTTCTTCATCCATCCCATTGGTCGTTTTTGCACTTAATACAGGGGTTTTTTTTCCTAAAATGTTTTAAATACAACTGCACACAATATTCAGTATAGCTATTATGGATTCACACAATAATACTCCATAGTTTGCTTTCATTTCAGTTCTGATGAACCTCAACTTTTTATTTGTCTTTCTGTTTTGACTTACACAAAGAACTGCCTACAGAAATACACATCAACCCTCTGTTCAACCTTCCTAAACTCCTTAGGAAACACCTTGCCTGACTGCTTCTGCACATGCTTAGCGTTTGGCAGAGCTCACTCTGTAGTTTCATGTATCACCAGTTTTAGCAGCTTGGGATGTCTAAATCTGACCTGTATTTGGAAATTCCTTTTCTTCATCTGTCTGCAGATGTCTTCATCATCTACACCTTCCTTTTCTTCATCTGTGTGATGCACATGTCTCTGCTTCATCGATAAATGATGATCCTCACAAACTACTGTTGCAGTCATAGTCTATGTGTTTGTGTACTTGGGGGAGGCAAGACAGAAGGGGAGAGCCGTCTCTTCCCCTACCCAAACTGTTCAGAAAGATACATAAAATTAACAAAACCCAACAGGGAAAAAAGACAATGTCACTATAATCTTCTCCCTTGTGAGAAAGCGAGCTTGGGTTGTGTGGTGGGAGCACCATGGCCTTGCCTTCACTGAGAGCTGAGTAACTGCCCACACTGAACCATGGCTGACAGATAGAATGGTGCAAACAAGGGGTTTGATTGGCACCCTGTGAAGAAATCTGGCTATAAACTGCCCAGTGACAGCAACTGGGAGGAGCACTGTTAGGCAGATACCTGCCACGATGCAGAGGCACAGGACATTCGCATGCCAAGCTACTGACTGCACAGCCCTGGTCTGACTGTCACGTGGCTCCCAGGCTGGACTGTGCCGATGCGCCGGAGCGGCAACTGTGTGTGCATGTGTGTGTGTGAGACACCCCTTGCTTGATCCACTTCATGGTGGATAAATGGTGGTGAGCAGTGCCATCCTATTTGGTGTTCCTTCCCCTTGACAACAGGCTGTAGTCCCTGCTCTTGGCACTTGTCTTTGCAACTGATCTTCGCCGCTGCTGAGTATAGGCACACGTTTCCCTCCATGTGTAACCTTGCTGATTGCCAGCTGCTGCACCATCAGATGCTCTTTTAAAAAAGAAAAAAAAGAATAAATTGGGAACCAGAGCTTTTCCTTTCCCTCCTGAGACCATTGTCTTTGAAGCTGATGATGTATTTTCTTAGCCATCAGCTCTAATTGCATGCTGTCTGACATGTCATCATCTGTTTTGCAATAATATGTATTCTAGATTGAAAACAAATCATCCTGTGTATTTTAATACATTGGCTTACATCTATATAGTTGATCACTGCTCCAGAAATGTGTCCTTCTATGTTATTTGCTTTCTTCAAAGTAACTTTGATTTTGGCTGAATTCTTCAGAGACATTTTGAGGGCAATATTTCTTAAATCTCTTTTGGGGTCATTATGCTTCAGCACTTTCCTATTTAGCAGCATCTCATTTTATTACTTGATCCAGGCAAGTTATTTTTCTTTAATCTTTACTGAGCTGCATTCGGCATCTATTACCATGGGTACTTGGACAAAACAAGAGCTGTAGTTCTGTGACAGTGGTCCAGCACGGGCCCCCTCCTAGAAAACTGCTGTAGAACAATAGAGACCATCTAAAGATTGCTCTCTTAGATAATCATAACAGGTACGTCTCAGCTTTTCAACAGTCCTTTCGTTTCTAACACTGTATGCATGTGCTTCAGCTGTGCAAGTCTCCAGCTTCTACCTGAATGCAGAGCCAGGAGGATCCCGTTCTCCTGGATCTGCACACTATATAAAAATATGACCTAACTTGGATAAAAACCCTTCTTTCATGTTTTATGTTGTCTGTTTCTGAATCTAATTTTACTTTCTACCAAATACTTCAAAGTCCTCTTAATGACCATCTGTGACCTGTTTATCCTACTATTTATTGGTTTCATGGTATATTACTGTAAAAGTGCATTTACACTTCTCTTAGTAGCAATTGTTAGTCTGAAAAAAACCTCAAGCTTTAATTATTTAAAGTACATCTAGCTCATCGACTACTTCTAGTGTTTTTACATGCACATAGTTTAAGGTGCATTAAATTATTAAGTCACTGCTCTTTCAAAAGAATATTTTCTTTTCCTGTTTATTGCATGGTACCACTAACTGCCTACAGGAAATACTGTAAACCTATAAGGGTAGAAAGGTATATGCATAATTTCAAAGAATAAAAAAAGACTTTTCCCAGAAGAAGGTATAGCTTAAGTTATATCAAACAACAGATATGCACTACAGAATATTCACATTTATGCATAGTTCTTACCTCTTTTATTGCCTAGTTAGTATAAAGATAGCTCACTCAAATGCTTACACTTTTTATTGTGCTGATTAAACTACTGTGGTTGAATTACTTCTCCTCTCGACTGACATATGTGGAAACATGATCAGTCATAAGAATTTTAACAGCTGAATTTTGTTCCTTAAGAGACAGAAGAGAAAATAAGCAGAAGACGATGTATAAACAAAGAGTGCAAGTAAAGAAAAAAATTCAAAGATGCTATTTGAAATCTGAAAATTGTAAGCAGGATGCCTGTGTAACCAGTAATTAAGTGTTGCTTGATCTTTTAATACTTTTTCAATTCAAAAATAAACTAATAAGTTATAATTTTATCTTTGATCTTATTAATAAAAATCAGTCAGCGTGGGCAAGAAACAGGAATCAATGATAACTAAAGAACCAATCATGTTAAAAGAAAAAAAAAAAAAAAAGAGGTCCACAAATGTTTTACTACTTTTATACTGCTATTAAAAATGTATTACTTCAGGGTGCAAAATCTCAGAGCTAGATGGGATTATGAACAAAACTCATTATGTAGGAAAAATAAAAAAAAAAATATAAAAGAATTACTTATTAGATGACCAAAGCCATTATTTCTTCATCAGGAAAAAGAACCATTTTTTGTTTAAAACCTATCCAGATTCAGTGATAGATCACTGAACAATTAGAGCCAGAAAACAATTCAAGAGAAATGTTAAACACGAAGTGTGGAGGTTATACAGAAAATAAAGTTGGTAACAGTATCCACTGCAAAAAAAAGTCTGTGCGTGCCCATTCAAGGACTGCAAAGAAGAAAAGAACAAGAGGAAACTCAGCAATGGAGCAGACCTTTACTACGGATGGAAGCTAAAATGTTAACATTGCTAAGTATTAATATTTCAGGACAGAAAGCCACTCAACAGATATTTTTTCTTGCATTTTTAGTCATGTGAAGATGAAGACATGTTTTCCTGTCCTCTGTTAACTGAGGCAGGCTCAAATACCTACCAGCAATACACATGCTTAACTCATCACGCCAGTGCAACTTGTACTAGTTATTGATACACAGTAGAGCCCCTCCAAGACCAGGTGTATTTACCTTTTGTTTTGTGCGTCCTTCCAGACCATGCAAAGAGATTGCCTCAAGCTTGTCTGAGGAGCACCATGAAGAAGACGACCTATCATAGTCAAAACTTCAGAATAAATCTAAGCTTCTGTTTGCAGCATCTGAACAGAATGAGCATTCACGGGGCTGGCCAGAAATAAAATTGAGGCAAAATAGCAAAAAATGCGATATGGGGTAAGATCATTAATGATATCAACATGTGCTTTCTAAGGAATTAATTTATTCAAACAGTTCTGATTTCACGCTGTGCTAGGGTTACAAGTTTAAACTATAAAAATGATTAATTGTACTAGAATTTTTGAACTTGATTTAGTACAGCATTTTTATTAAAAATTTGTCATACACTAGGACTAGAATGTGTAGTCAACTGAATAAATACAGGCTGTTTAAGGTGAAAAACAAGAACTGAAAGGAAGACATACTACATAGTCTATATGATGCAGTTGTCTAAGTCAAACTGTATTTTAACACAACTGAAGCATGATCACATAAGTAAAAGGTAAAAATCCAGTTAATCCCTTTCTCATGGCCATCTCTATCCTAGGAAGAAGTCACCTCAAACAGATTTTGTGCTCTTTCGGGTTCTGAGTGAGACTAGGGTTTAATTCTGTAAGCAGAATTTTATGAAAGCCAGACTGAAATGTCTAATTCCGACTCTTAGGATTTAAAAGGATGCTTAAAAATTTCAGACAGTGTAGGGAAAAAAAAAAAAGAAGAATCATCAAATTCTCAGGAAAATCACTTGTAATGAAATGCTGCAAAGGAACTGAGACATTAGTTGATCAGACAGTAAATTTACGTTCATGGGAAGAATGTGTTAAAGGTATTTCACTATGTCTGGAAAATAAAGTCACATAAATTCACACACACAAAAAAATAAATTGTATTGCCCGCTAAAGATTAAAATGTTATAATACATTACCAACTGCAACTGAATCTTTCTTCTTTTGTCCTCCAAAGACAATATGCTTTTTAATAAGATGAAATGTGCTTTAAAAAAGGCAATTTTCTCAATTCTTTTTTTATATACTATGAGACTTTGTGCAGTTTCACCCAAGTTTTCGCACAATGCAAAATTCCTGGCACTAGTCCTCCTAAAATTCTATAGAAAGGTTGAGACACAACATGGGCCAGGACCTTTTATGTCCTTGCAAGCTGATATCAGTTCTTAGTAGCAGTCTCTAGTGGAACTAGAGCGCTCAGGACTGCAAAGAAACAAGCATGTGGAGATCAGACACTAGTTTCATCAAGCCTAAGGAGTTAGAGAGCACTTTTAAAGAATAAACACAATCGCCCTAGGTAACCCGGAACGGGTGCCAATAAAGAATATTCTAAGAAGCCAGGACTAAATTTGCTCTCAGTGAAAGAATGAAGAAAGAAATGAAGTGAAAAATTATTAAAACTGTATTGGTTAGCCATAAAATTTAAAAAAAAATATAAAATTGCAACAATTATATTTTATGTGGTAGTCTAAAAACTAAAAAACATGAATTCAGAAACACTGCTATATGATCCTTGGTTGTTTCAGAAGGAAAATCCAAAATAATGAAAAGGTCAGATACAGATTACAACATATGAGTACAGTCACACCTTATTTTTAATATCAATAGGTTTTTCCAACTTAAGTAGTTTTCATTTTTTTTTAAACAAATACTTTGACATTCACACTCTGATTTAGATGAAAGGGTTAAACTAGCTTTAGCTTATTCAGATGACAGAATTAAAGAGAAATAAGTAAAATAAGATGCAGCAAACGTCATATTCCCTTTATAATACCTAATATAGGTATTAAGAGAGGCTTGTAGATGAAACAAGTTCTGATATATAATTGAGGGAAATTTTGAGCAGTATATTGTTAAGTGACAACAAATACTGTTAGGATATGAGGATCATGGCTTTCCTGTCCTTATCATATCACTCCACTGCCTACTCCAAAAAAAAGCAGGAAGAAAAGTACTTCTCTGCAGATCAGAGTTCCAGTGACAAGTTTGACAAACTGGCTATTTTTTATGGACTGTCATGAATAAGTTGGATTCAGTAATGGATTTATTAAAGTCTTAAAAAGAACATCAAAACAGAATGAAAATTAAGGATGAAAGAGGTATGAAATCCTTTTGGCATTTTCTTGTCATTACTTAACCTGTCAGAGAAGGTAGACATCATCTTCAGCAGGTTTCCTGACAGATTTCAAAAATGCATTATTTTTAGCGTCAAAAAGATGTTGGACAAACCTGAAAAAATCATATAACAAAAGGTAGATATATTTCAGAGAAACAAACTTAGTCAAATCTTCCTTTCTTTGGAATAAAAACATAACAATTTATGAGAATTAAGTTTAGTAAGATAGATTCCTGATTCTACTTGCACTCCATTAGTATAAAAATAATCATAATGACTTACTGCTATTCTGTATCAAAAGATCTACTTTTTTGTCACAGTAGGCACCAAGACAAGAGTGAGAAAAAAAATGTATCTAGTGATGAGGAAGAAATTTAAGTGAGAGTCTCTTCAAGATCAAATAATGGGGAAAGAACTAGACAAACTTTAATACTTTGTCTATTTTTCACCCTCCCCCAAAAAAATTGCACTAAAACTGAGAGAATTGATACTGACTCTTCTTATCATTTCTTCAGGAATAGCTTGATAGAAAGCTCTACATCATCTGTCATCTCAAAATGTAGGTTTTGGTACTGTTTTGAATAGTTAACATGTCTAATTTGTTTTAGATGCAAATGCAAAAACAGCTAAATGTTTTGGTACAATGATATCAAATTACTGTGTTAAGCCAAGAAGTGCTGAAAAACAAAACATTTTTTAAATAGCACTGAAACATTAAAATTTACAATAAAATAGTATACTTATGTATATTGTTTAAAAATCATGCGTACGCTGGTAAATATTATAAAACAGAAGAATAATTTTACTATTTTTTCTCTGAAAATACTTTTGGCACTGATCATATTGCCATAAATATAGTTTAGTCTCTACCTCTCTACCTTTAAATTTTCATTTTGACTACATCTGTTTTCATATTCATATTCTTACTTATCTTAATTGCAAGCATCCAATCGAAATCCCTCCTACAAGATTTTAATAAAATAGCGCCTTACCATCCTTGAAAGAAATAGATCGATTAGAATAAGGTCATAGCAAAAATCTACACAATGTGCTTTTGTACCCTCTTAAACATGACAATGAATTAGACATTAGTTAAGCTAGCTAGTCAGCTAGTTGGCAGAATCTAAAAGAACTTTATTTTTTCCCTGTTGGAATGACTCTATGATGTGTTAAATTAACGTGAAAAGGGGGCAAGCAACAGTTCTAATCAAGCAAAGGTGTGCAGTCTCTTGGAGTTTTGATCAAACAATTAATTCCATCAAAAAGAAAAAAACCAGAACCTTCACTTCATTAGATAGCCACACAAGAGGGTCAGTCACTGACAGATAATACTGAGAAAGAATAATCAGAGGAGAATTTATTTCAGTGAAGATATTTTTCCAGGTTAAAGAAGTTAATATATGATACAAAGCTGGACAGCTAATTTATTTGTCTTGAAATAAAGTGGGTTAAAATCAAAGTTCAAGACCTAAAAGCAAAAGACCTTTAATTTTATCAAATAAGAGAGACCTCTGAATATTTTATCTAAGGAAGGAGTATGAGACTTGAAAAATAGAACATTTGGAAACCAATGAGCTCCTGTCTGCACTTATAAACTACATTCACAACTGGGAAAGTTTCCCTAGGTTCAGAGACTATTAAAACATGATTACCTCCGTTATAAATTTATCAGAAGCTCTTTACTCTATTTCTCAATTTCTATTAAGTCCTTCCACACAAGGCAGATGACTGATTTTTCCCCTTCCAAGAGCAAGGGTGCCAGGGAGAGTGTAAAACATCCAGTCAATGCTTATTTGAACTGACAAAGAAAACTTTTTGTTAATTAGATGAACTGGTAAAGAGGATCACAACTGTAGTACTTGTCAGAAACCAAAAATGTTATTTCACAACAACTGCATTTTCTGACTAGATGGTGCTGGCATGAAGCAACCCCGTATCAGCAGTCAGGGTGCCCTGCCTGGTTGTGGGGAGGTGGGATTCCAAACCTTTTGCTAGCTGTCTGAGGGTTCCCACATCTTGGGACCATGTTTTAACCACTAGAATACTGACTATTAGAAAATCTCTAATACTGTCTGGAAAAAAATCCTTCCTACATCTAAGAACTTTATATTTTACTTACTTGGTTAAAAGTCATACCTTTCCACAGAAAAAGAAAAACTTGTGATTTGGAATATTTTTTTTTTCATAGATGAATGAGTTGAGAGAAACATTCTCCAAAACCTCTACCAGACATTCTGGTTAGTGAGACAGCTATGAGGAAATGACAGTAGCTGCAGCCTGGGCAGTTGGTACTCTGTGGTGCAAAAGACTGAGATGCTGAAGACTGGCAATAGATTTGATCTTTTATACGCAGAAACAGTGGCTACCTCACACAGGGGAAATTGAAATCACATGCCAGTGCCACGCATAAAAGTCCAAACTTTTGTACAATTGTGTACAATTGGCATGCATGCCTAAGAACTTATATGCTGTCTTTCATGGAGTATAACATTCTCGTTCAGACTGTTCAAAGACTGTTGAAGAAGGTCTTAAATAAAAGTCATCCAAAGGTAAGTTGCCACTTTGAGTGGAAGGATGGAAGACGTTCCCATTCTGCTTCCTGCGGAGGTGTCTCATGGTAGGGGGAAGAGGTTCTTGCTGATTTACTGCCCCTCTGAGCCACTGCTACCGTGTGGGGTCAGGAGTGAAGCAGTCCAATAACTTTGTGTAGGTTCTTTTGCATAGACACAGTGTGAAATGCTTCAGCCTTTGGATGTGGCAACATGTATTTCCTTTGAAAGTGAGGTAAATCCATAGGGCCACAAGGCCAGAAAGTAGGAAGAGCATTTCTGTTGTAGTGGACAGAACACTTTAAATTGGTGCCTGGTACCTACCAAAAACAGATGGATGTGGAGGTACAGATAGATCTCGGTTTTGTCCCAAATCTCCTTTGCTGACTTAGTCTAAAGCGGTATCAACATAGCAGGGTTAGGAGTGGCAACAAATGAGGGGACCTCATTAGACACGGGCTGTATGGGCATCCTGCTTTTCCTTCCGTGGTAGTGACCACCACTATGGCCTGTTTATAAGAAAGACACAGTGAACTAGAAGGAATGTGTTGATGTAAGGATTTGTTCTCTGGGCTGTCATTTGAACCACTAATTTTGAGCTTCCTCCAAGGAAAACTTTGAAGGAAACTGAATGTTTTACCTTAAAGAGGATGAAATTAAACTGAGTGAAATGATCACTCAGTGCTGCTGAGAACAGAAATTATGAACTAGGAAACCCATAGTCAGAATATTCTAATTTTCAGTGGGAATTGGAAGAGTGGGCTACAAAATAATTTCCTCATTATTAATTTTATTACTTAGGTTTCTGTTAATCTTCTGATAGATTATCTGGCTGCAGGAGGTATTCCCCAGAACTGGATCTAATTGTGGTCTTGACTTAACAGATACAAATTCATAACTGTTCCACAGGAAATAAGAGTAGTTATTTAAGATTTACACACTGAGTGTTGTGTGATTTACTGAGTCCCGTTCATGTGTTTGCATGCATGAACACAAATACAACTGCAACAGAGACAAAAAGGTGGACCCAGTGCAGCAGCAACATGACGTATTCAGAAGACTTACAGTTGCACTCCAAAATGATTTTTATTTTTAAATATCTGATGCTTTAATTGTAGGCATTGTGCAATGAGACAACTGGAGTAGTTTGAGAGAGCTGAGAGAAAATTATCGCACTTTTAAGCAGAAAAGCACAAAGTGGAATCTACCAGTCTGCCTGGGAATGACTTTCCCAAAAGAAAAAACATGCCATGGAGAAAAAACATGCCATGGAAGGTGATTTTCTAAGAAACGAAATTCCATGGAAAAATTTCACCAAGACCAAATTTCTCAAAAAGGAAATAACTTCACAGTGAAGGAACCTATTTTAATAATGTTAATTTCCCAATCAAAACCTAGCAACAGAACTGATTAAAACATAAAAGAGATTAATTTACACTGGAGCTTGATTCAAAACCAGCTAAGCTTATTTTGCATTATCTTGGTGTTCAGATAGACTTTTTCAGCATGACCATCAGTTATCTCTCAATTACACAGGCCCTTTTTCAGGAGGAAGATGGCAGCAGATTTCCTGCTTCTTAAGAATCTAATTCCCAACACTGTTGTTTGATCTGCCAAGTAGGTTTTACATTACGTAGTGATGTAACACAAACTATCAAAGAAGTGTTTCCTCTAAAGCAAGGTTTACACCTGTTAGAAGTCCTACAGTCTTGGAGAAAATTTATTGGACAACACTCACAGTATGAAGACAAAGTAAATCACTTGCAACTTAATTCATCAAGGACAGAAAAAAGACAATTTTGCTGCATCACCTCTGTGTAACCAGAGAAGACCAATCCTTTGCACTCATGTCAGTCGCAATTTCCTGTGAATTAAAAACAGTGAAAGAACTAAGTACCTTCATTTCAAGCAGGAGAGGTCATCAATTTAGTCTTCTCATATGAAGAGGAACTGTGAGCTCTCTTCTACAGCAGTAGCTCTTTCAATTTCAAGCACTACACAGTGTTTCCTCATGTGCAAAGTTATTTCCTTTTGAGGATGCCTTGGTTTAATCTGTTCTCACGGAAAACTCCCCACATGAATAGTGTCCCTTGGAGCTAATAATTTTCACTGCCCTTCTCTGAAGTGTTAATATTGCTGGTGTGTTCATTCATCGTTAGGTGATCGCATTTCTATTATGTGATGCATTCTGCAAGTCTGCAATATTAAAGTGGCTTTATTGCAGCCACAAATAGACACAGGAGCTCATTGATCATTTCTCTCAGTTCTTTCCAGTTCAAATTACACTACATAAAACTGAAATATGTTTATGAGCATTTCACAAGAAGATGGTTAAATTTTGTGTTGTGAGTAAGTGGTGGAAGACCCCTTAAAAGGCTGAAACATATAAAATGTACCTTTTATAATCCCAAAGGAAGATATCATGATGTGATAACATAATACTTAAATGACTTGCTGGGAGGTAAAACACCTAAACTTTGAATCCATGAGATTTTGTCATTGGATCACAGCTGGATTTATGCACCCTTCATGAGTTCAGCATAGAATTTCAGACTATTTTATTAATTTCTTTTTAGCTGATAATACAAGCCTTCTGCTATACCCAGTAGACAGTTCTTTTTTGTACGAAAGGAATAATCATAAAGATATACAGTAAACAATAAGCCATGCAAACTTCATTTGCAAGTGTTGCCTTTATTGCTCCTGTGCTGATCATTTCAAAGAAGAACTAAGTAATTAAATTGTCTTCATCAGGTGACCTGGAACTACTCATGTACCATACTAGAAGAAGAGGCATCTTTGAAAAATAATACGTAACTTCTTATATTCCATTTCACACTATTGCTATATAATATTTTAATAATTCCATCCAAAAAAGTGGAAGAATATATGTGAAATTGAAAAGCTCTTAAGCCTTCAGGAAAAGGCTGCTGTTTCCACATCTTACAGAACAACGCTTCTTGATTTAGAGATAGTTCACTTTAAACCTTTCTCAAAATATCTGGACGTTTTAAATTTTGAAAGACAAATCCGTGATGACATCCAAGAGAAGCCATTACTTGCAGGTATAGGAGGCCAATCTTCCTCAAGACAGATGGTCACACACCCGGGTTTTCTTCTGTATACTGACTTTTCCACTGTATTATCATTCCATAAGAATAAATAAATAATTGTCTTTTTCACTGTTAAAATCTGATGAGGGACTAGAAAAAGATTTTATAAAGAGATGTCACTTTCATAATAGACAAAACAGAAAAGTGAGGTACAATATGATCATCTCTGATTTCTGTAGTATACACGTGGAGACAAAATGATTAGAATTTTCTTTCACCAGTTTTCTCCTGTAATTACTCTATCCCTCATTTTCTTCCCACTAAAAATGAAATATAACTATTTCCCTTGTATGAAGACAAATTTCTTTTTGATCTGCTGTGACATTAGATTGACAAAGCCCAAGTGGGCTCAGTACAGTAACGCTGTTAGATGAAGAAAACTGTATTTTATGAATTATGTAACAAAAACACTGATTAAAAATCCTGCTTATGAAACCCTGACCGTATCTGGGATGTCGACATTTGCCTTAGTTTCCTGAGTAACCTGCAGAAAACACAGTAAGTCCGACTAACAGTTTAAGTTCAATGGTAGAGCTATTTGAGCTATATTTTGGCTGGGAGAGCTCTGCATCGATCATTATTCTCTTCACATCTGTTGCTGTTCTCAGCAGCGAGACCCAACGACCCAGCAGGCTGCCTCCTTCAGATGCCTGGAAAATTAGCCATTGCTTCAGAACTTGCCCTTTAAATTTACAGTGAGCAGACTTTATCCTACCACTAAGCCTACTGATTTAAAAAGATGGTTTTATAGTACTGGAGAATACAAAATGCCAAAACAATTCCTTAATACTTGAGATACACCTCTCAGGTTAGACAGGATGTGAGATACTTAGTAGTCAGCTCTAGTTTCTTACAGAAATTCCTGAGAGACTAGCTTAACTGCCAATGATTTGGAGTCTTTTTTCCCACTTTCGGGTATCTTTGTGTTGGAATTTTGTCAGCAAAATGTATCCTCCAAGCCAGTTCATCCACAGCAGTTATTAGTCAGCCAGGTTCACAGAGTAACAGTCCCTCAAAGCATCATTTGTCACCGTTTGAACTTCCTTTCTCCCTTTGACACAACTGACATTCCAAAATGGGGGACTACAGCTTTCTGCTAGAAAACAGCTGTAAAATGTGATGAACTTCTCATTCCAGCTCACAAAGGGAGTAAAATGAACCTTTTCACTAATGGCAGCTGGGAGGATTCTCTTCTCTGCTTTGTTAGGCTAAACCAACCAGATCTGCCTTTCAGCTCCCACTGACTCTGGTTGACTCTGGATGGGCTCTGGTGCAACAGAGAACAGAATTTGACCTAGAGACGTTTACATGCCAGACACCAGGAGTGACTGAAAATCTGCAACTGAGGCTTGAGTATTAGAAAATACATATTGAATTTCTGTATGCCTGCTCCTGCTACTTAATCCCAGCAATAACCATGGTGACCGTTGCAGAATAATGCCCACAGAGGTCAAATGCAATAAAGCCTGTGTGTCAGAAAGCAATGACTAATTTAACTCTTCTCAAGCTGCTTTTTGCAGTTTCCCTTAATAGAAGAATCAATATATATATATATATTTATAATGTAGCATATTATGTCTGCAGATAGTACACAAATGCATTTGAAGTAGTCTATGTAAACCAAATGTTGTGCTTTATGATACAATACATCTCAGTGTCAAATATCCAGCCTGTATTATACTTGCTATATCATTATATAGCACTCATTACCAGCTAAAGGGCTTTGGTACTGTTTAATCTCCAATGAAATTATTTACCAATGTCTTCTGTCCCATTAATCCAAGCAATTCATATTCATTTCAGATTTCTCTACACAAAGAAGCAGTGTCTGCCTGTCTACGGGGTTTAAGCTTATGTGCAATAAAATGATATTATGTTTCACTCTGGTTGAAAAGTTGTGCTATCTAGGGGATTATGGAAGTACTGCAAGTGGCACCAATCATCAAATAAACTCCAAGGGGGAAGGGGAGGGTTTGTCCTTTTTTTTTTTTTTTTCCTGTATGAAATAAAAAAAGAATCCTTCAATTCCTTCCCTCCCCCAACTTTGTCTTTCACAAGCTCTAATCCTCTCTTGGGTTTTCTCCAAAGGTTTTATGGGCCACTGTATGAAACATGCTGTCATACTGATCACTGCAAGATGACACTTTAAAAATAAAAATCCAGAGAGAGCACGATAACCTTCATTGTCAAATGGAAGGCAAAAAGGTGGCAAATGCACTCAAGTGAGTTTTTTAAAGCTAAGCAAGAAGGTGACAGAAAGACTGAAGAGCTTGTCAGCCTGGGCTATGTCTGGTGATTGTAAAGAGTGAAAAAAGTCTAAAACAATTCTTTTCAGAATTTAAAATATTGCAGATGATGATGATACTGTGTATAAAGGAAATCTTCGGTGAAAAACTTCCTTTCTTTAACAAGCAATAAACAAAGAAGAATGGATTAAACTAGTATAGGCTATTACTTGTCATCACCACCCTTAAACTGCAGTCTGGCTTAGAGCCAAAAACATCAGGCTCTTCAGAATCCCTTTTAATGCGGGAAGTAACACAAAACTATGTTAGCATTCTTGTCCAGGGTCTGGGGGGGGAGTCCAGAGAACAAAGCGAATGGATCATCTTCTCTGTCGGTGTATATTGGCCTGAAGCAAAAGTCACATTGCTGCAAGACAAAGAGAATCAGCCCATGATGTATGAACATCACAGCAGTTTTTATATAAACTGAAAAAATGAATGCTAAAATAAAAGTAATGAAAAACATGCACCAGTCTTGATGAAACTAATCAATTTATTTAATATTCATGAAGTTTCCTTTGTTTCCCTTTTTTTCTTTCCTCTGTACGATTTTAGATCCTCTGTACGACTAATATATAATATTTAATGGGATCTATATTAATGTTAATTGTTTTCAAAGCAACTGTGATCTTTAAACTGATTTGATTTCTATTGCCTGCTTTATTAGTTTAATATGAGTTAATTCTCCTTTTGGGTGTTTCTCTTAAACTATATAATCCTCAGATGAATGAAGTAATGTCTTTTGAAGTTGAAAATCTAGCCCAAAGACAATGAGGGAGATAATTTTTAATCAGCAGCTTTATAGGTGATTTTTGTCCCAGCTTTAATATGCTTAAGGATGTATAAGGGACTAGTTCTTTCTCAGTATGGCACCTCAGTGCGAAACTCCAAAGAAAGAAAAAAAAACATGCAAGCACAAAAGATGGCATAAAGCAGCTTCCATTCACCTACCAGTAAGATTCCTTTTATCTGAGCTAACCTTTCCCAAGGCTGGACACAGCTGTCCTGGCAGCAGGTGGCTGCTTCCCTATCGGGTGATTAACATTGTACTTAGGGAAAGGGGCAGAACCACCTCACATCACAGTCCCAGATAAATCCTCAGCACTTCCATATATTTATTTACAGTGTCACCCTTTTGTTCCGTTTTCAAAAAAACTATGATTTTCTATTTGCTGGCCGTATTTGGCTACCCCATTACGCATTCATAAAGACAAACATAGGGGCATGTGTATTCCATAACAGGTGCATACTTTGCTCATTTTTTTTTTCCTGAACAGCTAATTAACTCTCACAAGAGCCTGTCAAAGTAATGCACGATCCTGCTCAAACTTCCTCCAGTCCCACAGCCTGAACCAAACCAATGAGCCTTGGTAATGACCACAGAAATAAATGAAAAACTCATCAGATAGACAGAAGTCTTCTGACCTTCTCAGAAACATGGCTCCCCATGCAGTCAATGGGTTTATCACGTATCAGTCACTTTGTATCGTTGGGTGGACATCAGACTACGGACACATCAACAAAGCCCTCTGGGAATGTTTTTGCCAATTTCAACTGTTTAGCTAAATGAACGACTTAAAATATAATGGCTGTTGTAACACAAAAAACTTCATACCTGAGTTTTTAGTAGTTTTTTCTGGCTCTAAACTTCAAGCAAATTGTAGAAAAACTCAAACTCAGAAGAAAGAAAATCACACTTTACTTAAGTGTTGCTCATCTATGATCAGAAGTATATTTTGAAAACAAACTCCAGGGCATTAGGAGTATGAACTGAACTTATGGTATAAAAACTGTGGTTTAAAAGGGGCTCTGCTTTTCTAGTTTGATTATCATTATTGTAAATGAATGCAGAAAACATCAGCTTTGCTCCCTTTTTCTGTTCTCCCAGAAGCTTTGCTCAAAGGCTGGAATAAGGAGAAAAGAGGCATTTTAAGACACTGTTGAAAGCAAAAATAGAATTTAAACAGCCATTGCCAAATTTTTTTTTATTATATTTTAAAATAGAACTGTTACAGCTATAATGGAAAAAAATTAATAATAATTCAGGATTTTACAGTGTATCAGATTTACATGGATCAGGCTTCTGATAATTTCTTCCACATCTATAAACCAAATTAGCAAATTAGTTGTGTCCCACCATAGGGCAAGTGTTTGAAATTAAGCTTAATTCTCTGTTTCCAAGTTTCTCTGTTCTTTATGAGACGCAACCAGAAACAACAGAGGAGATGACATCTCATAATCTGTAAAGCTGCAGGAGCAGATAGCTTTCCTTAGCATTACCAATTTAGCATTGCATTTACAAATTAGTTCTTCTGCTCCCTAGCAATACATCTCTATCTAATTCAGTTCTGTTCACCAAGAATTTTAGACATCAAGCAAGTAACATGCCTTTTTCAGGTTAGAAGCTACTTCAACATCAGCCATCAATCTAAAAATAAAATAAAAATGAAAGGTTAGCAATATCGCTCTCCCAAATCAGGAGATTCCAAGTCCCTCACAGAAGCACTGGGGGTTAGGACACTTGGATGTACCAGTGAAAAAATATGAAACTCTATCTACTTTTCCCTAGCCCTTTAAAACAGGATGGTGGGAAAACTACCTGTCCAAGTATCCTGTTAGTCCCTAATCGTCCAAAAGGATATTTTGTTCTCTGAAACTTCACTATTTCTTTTCTTTTCTTAAGATAATGGAGAAGTCCTGTGAGAACAATATTCCTAATACAATCCAACCACAAAAAGAACACCTGCAAGCAGCACAATGCCCTACTGCAGCATGCCTGTGGAGAGGCAAGGAGATTCTTTCCAACTTCCAGGGGAGAGCTGTAAAATGTAATGAAAATTCGCCTTTGGTGAGGGAGGCCGTAATCCCACGGAATCCTAATGATTCTTTCTGCTACAAAGAGGATTCTTTGCCTGCAGCCTGAGATACAGTTGCTGAGAGGAGGAGGTAAGGGCTGGTGTAATGAAGAGCATGAAGAACGCACATGAAGAGCAGCTGTATACCTGACATTTTAAATAGATTTTAGGTTGACTGGGCTTTTGCTGTCTCTAAACTCAGTCAAGTACATATATTTTAAAACCTAAAAAGTGTTTCTTATAATTAGATATATATAAATGTATAAGACCCGTTATATAACCATATTTTCTTTTTATTTGGATATCCTTTATTTGTCTCATCTGGCATTAAACTATGGTTTTGCTGGATTTTGTTAAGGAAGCTACATGCTGTCTTCTACTCTATGCATAAAATGAGTGAAGGGAAAGCAGAAAAGCGCCCAATATACTGTACCAATACACTGAAGCAAATGGGAAAATTTGAAAACCCTGTTACACACCATGAAAATGATCCTAAATGTCTATTCACAGATGATGTGTGTTAAACAGAGTAATAATTGATACCAGTGCTTTCAAATCTCCCAGCTCAGCTAAGAAATTATCTGAGAACACGATTGACAAACTTGCAGCAAAAAACTTTTCACACACTGAATACACAATAGACAGCTTAAATGATAAAAGGATTTAAACAACCAAATCTTATTGTGTCAAAAAAGAAACCTTTAAGTACAATATAAATTTTAATTTTATAGCTTTAGCAGATATATTTCCAGAGATTTGCTCATTACCAAGGTATTAACATCACTAAAGTGTTATTAAAAGCAAGTATTTTGTTAAATTACAAAATGGTGTAGTTTCCAAAACTGAAGCAGATGTTTGCTATACATACAATTTTCCTGTAACTTTACAGGACTACAGGGATCACAGTAGTGGCTTTGAAGCTAAGCTTGTTGTTGTCTACTTTTCAATGTTTATTTTTTGGTTGCTCATTCTGCCTGATCACTTGTGAAACATCCTGATATTTTGATCATTTTCAGAGTATCTTCAGACTTTGACAAGGAGGTGAGGGAAGAAATAGTTTTGTCTTCATCTTATTAAAATCCACCAGATTTTTACAACCATCAGAACTGTCAGTTGAAGTCCTTGTTTAGCGTGATTAGATAGAAATGCTGCTAAAATTACTCTTTGCTCAATAAAAACTGAGCATACTTTTGAGAACCACTTCTGTATGGCATGTAACTGAGTTTCTAGAAAAGACACAAACAAACTAAATTCATGTTTAGCAACTGTCTTCTAGCTGTTTTCTAACTAATTTTGGGCTAGGGAAAACTCTGTAAACTGGAAGACCATGCATTCAATTTTGTATTAATATTATTAACAAGCTCTTTGTATCATTTTTGTGTATCAGAGATTTATACTTTAGCAAAAAACCCCATATAATCTGTGATTAGAACCCAGATGTCTGACATGATGGGCAAAGGTTGCCTTTTGTTAATGCACTGCCTCTAAGAAAGCATCTCTGAACACTAATGCAATTGGTTACCTGACCTGTGATAGGTATGCATATGCAATTCACTATTTCCATGTATTATGACTAGCAGCTGGTGCACTGTGGATAACAGCTTATAGAAAGCTGTAATAATTAGTTCTCTAAAAGAAGTACTAGATTTCATGACTGGCAAACAAGCTCATAAAGGGCAAAATTATTGCTGATGGAACAATCTTTAGTGTACTTTCCTTCATTTTGATAGTTTTGCAACCTGTTAACCTCTACTGATTTGGTTTGATAAACCAAACTACTAATTTGATTTGATAGCATGCATAGACATGTATTCATATTGCTTCTATATATTAAAAAAATATATTCATAAGCATTAACTCGCCCACCACTTTTCCAACTGGTATTGATGACTATCTTCCCATTAAGAATTCAAGTCAGCTGTTATGGTGGATAACTTAAGAGGATACAAAAAACTTTTCTTATGCAGATGACATGACATTTTAAGAGTTCTGTATTTCCAAAATGCTTTCACAAATACTTGGAGATGGTTTCTGAAATTAAATAGCTGCCATTACAAGCATTGCTATTTTGACGGACACTTTTCAAGAAACTGGGGAATTTAGAGGCTGACATTTGCCAATTTAGGTTGTATAGGAGAAATACATCTGAAAATTGCTAAATGAGATAGAGAACTGTCTATTTCTATTGTCATTCTGGTACACTTATATAGAATGTGTTAGTGATTACAGACCAGCCAGTCTCTTTTCAGTATTTTTAATCTTCCATAGATTTGACTGTGAATCGATCCTGTTTGGAAGATCAGTTGTGAAAGAATTAACCTCACTGAGCTTGTGGGGTCAGAAATAAAATGGAATAAAGAACAACGACCAATAAAAGCTTGAGAGAGAAAATAGAGCTTCCTAAAGATTCTCATTCCTCCTTTTATAGAGAGAATCTTGAACTTTGCCAAAAAAAAAAAAAAAAAAAAAAAAAAAAAAAAAAAAAAAAAAAAAAAAAAGAAGAAGAAAAAAGAAGAAAGCTATGGGTCACCAGAATTTATTGTTTGGACACTTGAATCAGAGATTAAGAAAAAAAAATGACAGTCTAATGCCACATAATTTGGCTTCTCAGCCACTCTCTATAAAGAATGAGAAAAGCCTGGAAGGATTTACTGAATACATTCCACAGAAAGACAATGGAATAAAAAAATCTTTAATGATGTTATGGAAAGCAGATTTGGGGTAAGAGACAAGCTGATGTGTAGATGAAAATTTAGAAAGATTTTTAAAAGACTGATTATCTTTAATGTAAGCAAAATAGATATTAGAGACCTTCCAGTTGATCCCGAATTTACTACTGAAACTCTCTGATTAAGTTCAGGAGATAAAAAGAAAAGCAGAATTTTAAGAAAAAAACCCGAATGTATTCTGTAATTATGGAATTTGATGCTAGACAAAAAATTGTATTGGTTATTCTGGAAATGAAATTATTCTCTTTAAGTGGCATTTTCTGGCTTCATCTTCATCCACTTTCCAAAACTGATAAGTCAATATTTCAAACACTGCAATATTTATCATTACAGAACTCAGAAGAATTGTCTTTTTTAAAAAAAGTTCTGTTTTTCCTTTCTCACACGTGAGAAATTAAAGTACAGGGGGGTAAGGTTCAGATCCTCAAAAAGGTTCTGAAAATTTCTAGTAATTTCAACTACAATTCCTACCAACCCTTTCTCAGGTTCAGAAAAGTAGGCAGTACAGAACTGAATTACTGTTTTCTGTAGCCACGCAGAAATGTCTATGGGGAGGACTATGACAGAACTGCTGTATGGAAATATTCTCTCGAAGATTTCCTTTCCTTTTCCTGTTGTGGAAAGTTTTGCATGCATTAACGAGATCTACGACAATCCCTACCAGTCACCATGGGATCAGCAGGGGCCGTTGCCTCCATTCTGTGTTCTGGAGTGCAGTACCTCTTGTTCCTCTCCCAGAATCTCATTTAGTAGCCTATCTTCTTGGGAGGAATTAACTTACTTTTATTAAGATACAGATGCTGTAAACATCTGCACCTTATACATTGTGACATGTTTAGTGGAACTCTTTTAAAATCTGATGATCTTACCATTGCTAAATTGCTAGTAAAAGCATTCCTGTTCCAAACTCTTTGAAAAAAATTGCTTTACTGCTTATTTCCTACCCATTCTTGTTCACTGTGTGATATAAAGGATTCTATTGTATGCCATAGAGACCATACTTTATTAGACAGCAAAGTGACAGAATACAGACTAGTCTCTCATGGGAATCTGTGTATACAATAATACTGCACTTTTTTTTCTTTCCCCACTAAGATATTACACTCTCCGAGAATACCAAGACCAGAGATGTATTAAGAAAAAAAGAACAATGTAACTAGGTCAATAAGGTTTAAGTTTTATAATAAGGTGGCTAGACCAGTATGCAGAAAAGGCAGTATGAGTTAGGGAATGGTAAAACTATTAGCCAAGCTGCAAGGAATCTGAACTGAAAATCTGTTAAATAGAATCACAGTATTGCTCAACCCATAGCTTAGAAAATGAACCTGGAAGATTTTGTAGACAAATCTTTAAGCTGCATTTGTGGTTGCAGAAATCAGGACTGAAATTAATTCAAAATATTTGGCTCATGTTTTGTATTTGTTTTTTTGTTTTGGTTTGGTTTTTTTAATCCAAACTGCATTGTTCCATACTGCACATCTAGGGAACTAGTGAAGGGAGTGGTTAAAGCAGGTTTGAACATTCTCAGCTCTGCTCCTGAAATGCTGCATAAATTTTAGAAGTCACTAACTCCATAATCTATCTCAGTTTCTCAAGACCCCCAAAATAATCAGTTTCTGTCATTTGTGTCACTAGTGGAAACGTTTACTATTATAGACTGTTTGTTCAAGATGTCCTATTACACCAACTGGATTTTATTGTTTGTTTGCCAAGAGCAAACAGTATAGAGGACTGAGTGTTCAGTGCATGAAAAATCTCTGGAGTTTAGTGTGGATATAATCAAAAGATCAAAACTGCTGCTTTGCTAAAAGTGAATGTCTGTGACAGTGGCTCATTTGTTTCATGATAAAGTCATTCTCAACAGTAAGGCTCTGGAAAAATCCTGTCCTCTGACAAATTTCAATTAGGTTAATTACATTCTGCTTCCCTAAATTCCCCCTGCAGTTTCAGATGGAGACAGCTTTCTTAATTTCCTTTCCTAGCATGTTGTATAGAGTTGCTGTGTTTCGGTAAATAGCTGTTACATTCCACCCAACATGTGGCTGATCTAATCCCTTCTTCTTCAGTAGCTGCACAGTGTGAATTTTGCCTTATTACACTGGGAAACCTTCTGTCTCAGGCAAGAAGGCGGCACAGACTCCCTTGGTGCTTTACATTTCTGAAGTAATGTAAAAGGGTTTAAGTGAAAGTGGGAATCCGACCCTGAAGTCTTTTTCCTGGAATAACTGCTGAAGAGAGTGACTCTCTGTGGTTATACGTGCACGCACATATGTGGGTGGGTGGTGGTGAAGGAATAACACAAGGTCAGCCAAAAATTTTGACATGCATTTTCTTCAATTTTATCTTTCTTGGAGATGATTTTTCTCTGTCTTTTACTCAAAAAGGGGAATTAATCTTGATTGTGATTAGAGAAAGTGCAGTCACATATCCCTAGTTCTTCAGTTCTCAGTCACGTAACTTGGCTTAGGGCTGACATCTCTCTATCTCTACTTTTTTTCTCCTATATTGGTGTACAGCAAGAACTTGATCTTAACATAGAGTATACATTTACCAACTCACTAAAACCGGCTACAAAACCGTCTTTCAACTCTTTTGTGTTAGCTATGCTGCCTATTTGATGTGGCAATCCCCAGTCTATGCAGTTTCATCCTTCTCTACCTTTTTGTGGGTGGTTACAGATTACAGATCACAACCACATCTAACAATTTTCCTAGTACCAAACACTTATGATTATTAATGCACTAAACTTGTTGAATAATCACATTTGGATTGTTACATTTCAAGATAACTGAGAGTGAGAAAACTGTCAGGTACGATCACTACAAATTTGAAACTTACAGTAAAAGGAAACATTTCTGTTCACATGCATGTGCCTGACCCTGTAATGCATTCTGTAATGCAAAGGAAACACAGATACTGTACAGATATTTGATTATCTATGTATATTTTAAGTGGGGAAAAAAACACAACTGAGACATTAAACTTTGTCCATATGAGCGTGTAACAGAGCCCCAATATTTTAAAGGCAAAGCAAAATATATTTCAGACATCAAATAATACTTTACAAGTATCTCCTTGATCCGAATCCTATCAGGAACTTATTTTACTTATTAAAGAAAAAAATAACAATGATGTTATTTGAGGCATTGTTATGAATGGTGACAATATATTTATTGCAACCAGTCTGTCACATTTCGTTTGACACTTGAATTATCTCAATAACTGAGAATGGGTTAGAGAACTTATTGAACAGACACAATTAGCTGTCCTACTATGAGTTCTGGGAGGAAATTAAACCTGTAGTATGCTGGCTGCTGCTTATCCTGTTAATGCACAAACTGTTCTACTTTTTCTTGACTTCTTAATCTCATTGTACAAAATAACCCACCTAACCAGCAGTATTTGCCTTGTTAGCTAAGTAACTTGTGAAGAGTATAAGAAAATTGTGGGTGAAAAGAGAAAATTAGTTTTTCTAAGAATGAGAAAGTGGTAAAAAAAGGATTAACATTTCTTATTCCATTTCTGATTTTCTTCTCCAAAACAAAACTATTAACTGAACATCAATCATTCTTAGCAGCAGAGGCAGGAAATTATTTTGAATGTTTTTAATGTAGGCAAAAAGTTCTAACATAAGTTTTTTCATATGATTATCACACACTTGTCTTACAGCAACAAGAGTGAAAAAGACTGAATCCTGTTTAGAACGTCTCAGTTCCAAACTACTTCTCTATGAATAATAACGAAAAAAGAATGAACAATTAGCAAGGTGTCATAAATTTCCTTAATTTTTCTACTGTGGCAATTCACTCATACAGACTTTTCATTTCAAACCCTGAGTGTTAACGCCTTGTTTCTTATACTGCTTTAAGTTCAGAAAAGACAAGAGGGGTTTTTTTTTTAAATTATTATTATTATTATTTTCTTCTAGAAGATATACCAGAATCTGTTCTTGGAGCTTTGGAAAGACCATTTTTTCCAGGGAAATATAAGGGTTGAATTAGAAAGCTGCCTACTCTTTACATTAGCATGACAGATGGTTATGGGAACAAAGGAGAAACTCCAAACAACAAAAACCCAGTAATATTTTATGGGGCAGTTCTGGTTTTTTGGTTTTTGTTGTTCTTGTTGTTTGTTTTTTGTATTTAGGTTTTTGGTTTTTTTTTTTTAATTTTTGTCCCATTGGTTTAGAAATAAATTTCATACTTAATTTTTGGGGAAAAAAAAAGATCTATCCTTTATGCCTCTATGTTCTTCGTCTCATGCTTGAAAAACATTCTATTACCAGAGACAAAACTGAATGGTTTAGAAAATTTTTAACTTATTTAGTAGAAAAAATGTATAATTAAAAAATCACTCATTATTTTAAATAGTTAAAGCTGCTGAGGAGAAAAAAAAGAGAATGAGTAGAATTTGTTTTTCAGGCAAAGCTCATCACATGTAGCATCTTTTGGGTGCTATTTTGCTGAAGCAGAAAGACTTTTCTCACAAGAGAAAAAAGCAGAAATATAGGAGTCTCTTAATCTCATGTGCAAATGATAAAAGGTTTCCTGCAGAATTCTGCAGATGTTGTTAGCTCATTATTTTTGTTTTTAACACCAAAAGAGTGTCCTAAGAACAGTCTGCCCTCCACATATCTCCATTAGCTCTCTGCTATATTTAATAACTACATAAAAAAGAAAAAAATAATAAGGGAAGAATTATCTAGTGCTTTCACCTCACCACTGGATTGGTACAAGAGCAAACAGGCACTGTCTGGCACCCACATACGCTCAAGAGAAAATAAGTTTTTAAATAGTAGCAGTAGGTAAGCATGTCAGGAGATACAGGGGTAAATTTCACATGTGTACAGCTGAAGGTCAGAAATCTGAGGGGTGAAAACCAACTGAGAAGACTAAGAAAATGAGTACATTGAGAAGACTAGGGGGGAAAATTGTATAGCTCCCCCCACCCTTTTTTTTTCCTACTCTTTTTTTTTTTTTTTTTTTTTACACATTATAGTTATCATGCTATAGTTTTATATTGATTTTTACTGCTCTGCTGTAAAAGCATGTTCATCCAATGCCCCGGGCACTCTCAGCATAATTATATACTAACATTTCTGTCAATTATTCCTGTGTTCAAAACAACTCACTCCTCAGCAGTGTAAATACAACAAACAAGTTAATAAACATCCTGAAAAAAATCCCCTCAAGGATCCTAAACCAATGTCCTGTGGGGCTGTCCGACATGCATCTCTTTATGATCTCATAGAGAGTGTAAGATGGGTTCTGAGGAAAATGTAGGGTGGGTAAGGTTTGTTACTGAGGGCTAACTGGCTTGGATTATTGCACATTGCCAAATGAAACCTGGCACAACCGAAAATCTTTTAGGCATTGGTCCAGAGAAACTGAACAACTTGGATGCCATCTGAAATACCAGAGAAATACCATATCCTAAAATTTTCCTACAGAATTTCTTCAGTGAAATAAGTAGGCACCAACTTAACAGGAAATAAGCAGCACTGAAACATCCCCAGTATTTCCAATTTTTTCTTTCAAATGAAACCAAGTTTTTCTACCTTGAAAGCAAAGAAAAGCTAGTTTTCTTTACTCTGTCACTGGCTGAGAGTAAGGCCATATTAATGGTTAAAGAAAATACTTCTTTACTTCTCCTCCTTTAAAATTTCTTTTCAGACTTCCTCATAATTGCCATTAGCTTCATAAAGGAAATCATATTGTTATATTGATTAACAGTGGCTGCATTTTCCAATTATTTCTATAATGAGTTTAGTGGCAATGACCCAGAAAATGGACAAAGACCTCACTTCAGATTAATGTTAATTTGATGTAAATTGTTATTTTTTCCCTTCTCACCAGCAAATGATGATGATAGATCCCCACTGTTAATTAATCAAAACTTCTCAAAATAGAGTTTACCAGGTGGAAATAATTAGCAGTTAATTGTCTCCTGTTTATTACTCTTCAGAGATGTAAACAACAGTCTGGATTCATTTGACAGTATTTACTAAAAAGTGCTTTAATAAATAAATTAGAGGCACAAATGTTGTTGTTATGGTATGAATATTTGTGGTTGTGCATTTGTTTTATGAGGCAATTCAATGGATAAAAAATCAGCAATTTTCCCTCTAGAAAAACAGCATTCCAGCAGGTGCAAACATTTGCCTTTTGTTCTGCAAGATTTCTTTTTGCTTATTGTTTCTTGAGTGAATAACTCAGTGGCAGAAAAAGATGAGCAGAGAGTGTTTTAATGTGAAATCATACATAAACAGGAGGTTTTTGTCTCATTTGCACTCTGATGCCTACAGAAGTTTTCTGTTTTAGAAGAAAACATTCCTTACTCAAGCAGAGTAGGAATTTAAGTAACATGCATTGGTATCTTGATGATAGTGGTGATAATGGTGATGACTATTTTTGGGTCAAATGTCCCTTAACTGCCCAAATCCTATTACGATTTTACATCCACAAATCAGACACTTTGTGCAATTTAGAGGAAATTTTAGAATTCAGTTATATTTACAGTAAAATAGTTTAACCATCAGATTAATAAATGAGGTTGTTTAAGAGCTCTCTTTTTCAAAAGAAAGGAGAGCAATTAATCAAGAAATTACAGTCACATTAAGATAATCAGCAATCATCAGTCTGGAGCTTATTCGTAAAAGAGTGTCACTCTTTAAAGCTACTGGAATTAGACTCTTTCCCCTTAAAGCTTTGCTTGATCCTCAGATGAAATGTGGTTTGTGGCTTCTGATCAGGCTAGAGTCAAGATTTAAAATTAAAGCCTGTGTTACCTAGAGCATCAAGTTTTGTCCAGGGACTCCTTTCTTAATCTCAGGACTGATGGCCACAAGGAATAAGAAGCAATTTCTTGCCATTTTCACCATGCTACTATTTCATAGAGAGTATTTCAGTTTTTCCAGTTTGGATAACAAACAATGGTTTTTAAAATATGAGTGAGAAAACTCACCAGGAATTAAACTTTAGTAGTTTTGTCAGCCAATATGATGGATCTATCTGTTTCACTTTTACTATTGGCAATATGATAAGTATACCCAACTAATTGTCAACAACCAGGGTTTTAGTATTTTTTAAACCCCAACAACTTCTATGAAATTCATAATAATTAAAAAAAAAAAGAATCCAATGGTATTTACATGTGTGTATATGCAACTTAAAGAAGAAACTTTCACTGCTGCAAACGCTCTCATATCCTTGCCATGTAGTGCAAGCAATGAATACAATCAGAAAAATATAAAGAAACTAAAAAAATTCTTTGAAACTATCACATTTAGTTCCAGACAACATTATTGTTTTTTGCAAGACCTGATCTTGCAGTCAAATATCCGTCTGGTGCTGGCCTCATTTTCTCTCAGATATCTATGTTGTGGAGTTGTTAGGTAAGGTTCATTGATTCATTTTTTTTCACTGTGAAGATTTAATATTTGATTTAATTTCTACTTATAAAGAAAATGCTGGATGTCTTGGAAAAAAGAAAATCCCATGCTTGTCTTTAATCAAACTTTACAGTAAAAACAAAAGGATAAACTTCAGCTACCACTTAAAGGTTTTAACTGTCAGTTGGTGATAAGCTAATGTCAGGGCAAGGTCAGGACTCTGTAAATGGGAGATTTACACTGTTCGGCCCCTCTGGACCAAGGTGGTCGACCTTCAACTGCTAGATTAATCTAGCAAATTAAAAACACAATGGCCTACCCTAGACATGTTCTTTTGGTATTTCTCGTTTACTGTTCAGATTGGAGTTTTTTCATCATTTTATCTGTAAGAACAAAATTCCACTGAACTTTATCTCTCATCAATTATTTTGAAAAGACCTTTGGAAAAAAATCTCTTTTCTTTAATAAAGAATATATTTCTTTATTAAAAAGTGCATAATTCTTCCATCTGACTGGGTAATATTCTTGAAATAGATCAGTTTGAATTTGCTAAAATTAATTTTTAATTTTTTTCTCTTCTGTGATATTTTGTGGGTTATTTTTAGCTTTAAAAAATCCAAAAGGCCATTTGGCACCATTTTCATCACAATTTCTCTTTGTGCCTTTAAAATGTCCTGACTGAGATCATATATTAGTACTACGTGTAGCTACAGGACTGTTTTCTTAATCCTGTTTGTTAAAGAGCAGGGGGTGACAGCTGATTATTACGTTTTCATATGTGTATGTTCTTGTACACACACCTGCAAACTCACACATACATGCATGTGCACACACACATACATACACGCACACACATGTAAACTGCTAGATTAGTATAAAGGCTGTAATTTCATCTGTAGGTTTATGCTCAGAATTTATGATATCACTCCCCTCTACTAAAATTAGAGTTTGAAGCTCACATGGTGCTACATTTTATTTGTCAGTCTAAATTTATCATAGATATTACTGAAATAAGAGGCACTACTGACATCTAAGTAATACAGGTATATATAATTCCCTGTCATGGCATTCCATAGCAGAATGTAATAATAAGATTACTCTAGTTTTATTATTTTCTCCTTGATTTTTCTTTCTCATGTTTTATGCTTTCATCAATCTCAGCCAGAGAGTAGAAACAAAAAACCCAGGTGGATTTGCAAGCTTTGCTTTTTGGATTAAACAGGAACATGTAATATTTGGATTTTTTTTTCAGCCTTGGAATTAGAGACCTTGAAATTGGAACTGATTTTACACTTTCCTATAATAATATTTTTATGAGTGAAATTGGAAGAGCAGAACTCAATGGGAGAAGAGGGAAAAATGGACCTGGCAGCTGCTACAAGTATATTTATGGGGAGTTTGATGTTTTGCTTGGAGAATAAGGGAGAGCTTTTGCTGCAAATACCTACATAAGGGTCTTTTTGTTCTGCAGAGCACAGTCTTCTGACCCTCATTCTTGCCCAAGTTTCCCCCTCCCCTTCTACTAAACAGGAAAAAAGAGGCTTAATTTTTTTAGGGATACAGTTGACCAGTTTTAAATGTTGGCATTGTCTTTGGCCAAGCAAATGGAAACCTTTTATTTTTATATTCACATTAATAGTATAAAGCATTTTATATGGATATTTGCAACTTGCTGAGGTGATAGCTGACATATTCCGTACTTAACAGGTAAGGAATTGAAACAAAGGACCAAGGCTAACCTATAGGCTGATAACACAGTCTGTACCCAAATACTTCTTTCTACTCTAGTGTCCCATCTGCCAACCAGTGTGCAACTCATTTCTCTTTGGACCTCCTTCCTACAACAGCTGAAAGGGCAGATCATGGATTACCCCAAAGTACCAGCTAGGGGTAAGGAAGAATTTGTATGAGCTATTGATCGCATGTCACTTTGTTCCATATAAAAATTATATTCTATTATAAGTAAATAGTGCCAAAACAAGCACAAAATTGGCAGAATTGATGAAATTTCATGTGAACGATGGGCCCAAAATTCTCTAATTTGTCAGCTTTGCACTTCAGATGACCGAGAATTCACTTTTATTTTGAAAACAAATGTTGAGACTATCTGAAGTAAAAAAATTAAAACAACAAAAAAACACACTGGCCTAGATATCAGACAGAAGACTCCCATTTTAAGTATTTGAGATGTTTTACAGGCATGCTGAGACCCTGCTAGACAAACAAAGAACAGTGCACACATACAAGGATTCTGGGGTCACATTGGGGTGGCTAAATGAAAGTGCCAAATGTGCTTGGCACAAGATGACAGAAGTGATAGAAGGTAGAAGCTAGAAGGCCAAAAGGAAAAGGATGTCATTAATCCCATGGGAATAATTTGTCCTATGCCCTGGCATGAATAGGGCTCACAAACGCACAAGAACAAGACAGGACCATCCGTGTGGTACTTGCGCAGCAGTAAAGGAAAAAGGAACACCTCTCCTCATATGGTGCTCTTAAGCAGTCAGGATGGTTGGCCCTCAATCATTTTTTCTGGAAGTCCGTTCATATTTACATCAACACCACTAAGAGAAACATTTAGGCTAGGCCAATTTTCCCCTCCTCTGGAATTTCTGTTCCAAGTGTTCTTTTTAAACTCTCAGGAGTCAAATATTCCACTGCTTTAAATAATGTTAATTTACCCTAACTGAAATTTTTACCCTTTTGTAAAAATTTCCACACACTAATTCATGTCTTGTCTCTGACTTGTTAATATTTTATATACATTGTTCATTAAAAAAAGTGGTCACAAAGTTTGCCACAGAATGAAAAAGAGTCAATTATTCTGAGGCCTGAAATGGTGAAAATAGGGGAGTACTTTTGAATGCTTTGTGCAACAAAAATCTTTTAAAAATCCAGCTGATATTTATGTTGACTTCTGAAAAAAACGCTCAGGAAAGGTACCAAAGGTTGTCTTTAAAAAAGATGCATTTGGGAGTGTCATCAAGACAGTTCTTTGAAATTAAGAGAAGTCTCTATGTTCCTAGTGATAGGTTTTGAAGCAAACTACGTGTACAGAAAGTAAAAATTCATAAATGAGAGCATTCACATTGGAAATCTGAACTGATGCAAACTCTCTGACTGTAATATCTAATAAAAATAACCAACCTACCTCTGTAATTGAGCACCAGCTACTCTATATCTACTTGAATAGTAAGTAATTTGGACTAAGACCCTCCACAGTACATATGTACTAATGAAATGATGATGAATGAAAAAATGAATGAATGAACACTTGCCACATTTGGCAGGCCAAAGTGGATTCACTTAACTTAAGCTGAGAATCGTTTTGATTGTGCAAATGTAATAAAATGATAAGCCTTTGCCAAACTGAAAATAAATTCAGCAGATGACTTGGCTGTTTCAAGTGCCCTGGAGGCACACCAAAATAAGAAGGAAAGAAAAAGGAAGTATTTTCCCTATGAAGAGCAGGATTTGTAGCTGTGTGCCTATATACTCCCCCATGACTTTAGCCTGTATCCCTCCACGACCTCCATGAACAAAAGGCCATGAGGTAAATTGACATGACAGTTCATAGGCACAACTCATCAACAGCAAATGAAGTGTATTTTTTGGGGCTTCTATAAATAGACCAAGAGAGGTGTTTTTTAAGCTGCTTCTAGCGTTTTCTAAACATCAGGAAGAAATAATCCGTTTACTGTGACTTTAAAAGCTGAAAGAAGTTGGGGTAGGAGGGCAGGAAGTCAAAGACACTTCATCATCAATGTGGTGTCAAAGCTAGGATAAGGAAACCTTCTGTGATGAGTAAAACAGAAATTGTTTTTATTAGATGAAGTGAGAAAAGAATAGTGAGAAGTCATTTGGTTCTACAACACTGAGTGAATCTTTTAAAGTACTAGCTAGACTTGTGCCCATATCTAAAATCCCAGACCACACAACTACACATTCTGATTATTTCCTCATTTTGGACTGACAGTTTTGTGTGCCCGGTAAAGAGGGAATTTGGCTAGGTTTTCTGGTATGTAGCATTCCTGCAGAAACAGTACCAGCAGCTCCAACGAAAACAACAGATGTCTGAAAGTCAGGGGGAAACGACCACTCTCTGTGGGCATCTTGAACATGCTGCCCTCACCACATGTGTGATGTAGAGTCCAGAGCCACCTGCTCAGCAACTGCAGCATATCCAGAATACCCTTGCCATCTGTGCAGATCCACACCCTATTCTTGTCCAGAATTGCTAGGAAAAAAATAGGGAAACTTTTATGAAAGAAATGCAACTAAATAAGACAGGTGTTCCATAAAATTAGAGGTGAAAAGTTGGGGTGAGGAAGTAGAGAACTGGCTGGGATAAAAAGTTTTATCACTGTTTATTAATCAATTCTAGCCTGCGTTATTAATGATTAAATGTAATTTCTACCAAGCTGACTGCGCAGTGGACTGTGTTGAACGAGTCAGTGGCTTAGCTCGCAGATGTGAAGCTGTATGCCCATCACACTGAAAAAAAGGAGCCTGACAAACAGGCAGGGTTTGGTTGCCTCAGCAGAGAGACCCCTGTAACTCTAAGGCGGTCTCAAGGAGGTCACACGTGAGCTGTTCTGGTAGGAGAGCTGCTGGAGAGGGTGGTGTTACTACTTCTGTGCTATACATACTCCTACTTCTTCTTCCCCAAAGGCTTATCAATCTTGGATTTTTGCTGAATCATAAATCTGCCATAATGAGGGCTGTGGGGGGTGGGGTGGGGAGAAAATAGAAGGGAATAGCTGCCTAATAAGAGGGTGAAATTCAGTAGAGTCAAAAGCTCAAAGCCCGGTTAAAGGTAGTTAAAACTCTGATTAAAGTGCACCCGTGTTGCATTCAGAGTCCAATCTCATAATAACAAGGACAGAAATTTTTTTTTGATGAGATGGGGGACAAAAACCATGAAGAGATCACATTGACCAATTTGTTTAATGTGGAAAACAAAGTCTAAAGATTAAGGAAAGCAACAAGATACAGGGAGGCCTCAAGCTTTCTTACACAGAAAGAAGTTGGACGTAGTTCTAGTTCTTTAAGTTGCCTTCAGCTTCAGATATGGGGCCTTGAATAACATGTTTAACCTGAAAAATCTAGGAGTACCCCTTTTATGATTAATTTGCCTTGAGAGAGTGGCTAGCTCCTTCATCACACAGCTCGGGCTGGGTGGTGCAAGAGGAAAGGAGCCAAAGTCAACAGGATAAGGAGTCAACAGCTCCAGTGTACAAAATAGAGTTATCCGTTAACAATGTAATTTTTAAAAATAACTTAAATAGCCCAGTGTGTATCATAGACCAGTTCACAAGTAATTTTAACCTACAAACTGACAGGTTATGTGGATTTTCATGTGCTAATTTACCAGTTCAATAAAACAAATAACTGAATAGCCCAGTGTGTATCTTTGCCTAGTTCTCAAGCAACTTAACTTACACACTGACAAGTTGTGTGGGTTTTACTACGCTTATTTATCACTTAAAATCAAAATGTATCTACCATAGTAGCCCCTGTATCAAATTACGTGCAGAATGTGCTTCTTATAACACTCAATAAATGATCTCATATGTGTACCATAAACCTTCACTGTTTGCCAAAACTGAAGAAAAAGAAAAGCAATGCAGAAACTGATCCTTAACATTAATATCAAACAAAAGGCATAGATGGGGAATGGCAAAACAATTCTGCCCACCTCAGAAGAGCAATGTGCACCAGAACGATCTAACAACAGTCTGAGCCTCCACAGGCCTCTCAATTAGGAACATCAGTAACTCCTTCAAAGAAGGGTGTGCAAATATAACATCATTAATGTAAAACACTTGAACCAAGGAAAAAGAAAGTCTAAAAGCAGGTTACTTAAAGGTAGTTCCCAGTTATTTTTACAATTTAAAAGTGTTTATCAAAATAGCACACCAATTAATTATTAAAAAAATTAAAAAAGAAGCCATTTAAAAAAAATCTTGTCCTAAAAGACTTTTGTTAATAAAGCAACCCAAAATTATTTTGTAGGATGGTATGCAGACACTAAGCAATTTTTTTACTACTAGTAAAGCCAGAACCCATAATGATAATGAAATGATTACATCAGTCCATTGGTCTGAATGGAAGGAACTGGATCTCCTTTGAAATAAAAGATCTACTTATAGGAAAAAGAAATAATTATCTCCATTCTCCTCCTGCTCCTCCCAATGGAAGAAAAAGAAAAAAAGAATTAAACTGTGAATATTTGGCATAATACAGAGTCCCATCTGTTTTGAGCATATAGATTTCTCAGCAACTTTTGGACAGCAAAAGGTAGCAGCAATGCCCTGATTGGCAACAACTGTATGATGAGAGGTTAACATAGTGAAACATTTATCTATTCTGATTTCAGTAGGCTTGGAAATAGCAGAGATCTGTTTGACTGATTAAATACTGCAATGTTTTTTTCCTCTGAGTATGGACATTTAGTTACTTTACCTTTCCATGAGATTTTTGGTTACTTTGTAGACAGATAATTTTCTTAAGGAAGATCTATCATTTCCATCCAGATTCCAGTTTCTTCAGTCAAGTCACTAATAGATTTTAAGGTGCAGGATGTGCATCAAGACTATATGATGTGCTTGTGGCTGGAATACCTACAGAAATAAATTTCCCTTTAAAAGCATTCTGCATTATTCTGGGAGACTTTGAAATTGGGATATATTATGCAATTAAAAAAGAAAGTGAGCATAATTTGGTAATAAACAAGTGGAATTTTATAGTTGGTATTAATCGTCATCTACAAATAAATAAGACAGAAAACTAACAAGTCCAGGTTTACCTGCTAAATCAGCCCGGTCACGAAAAAGGTGACCACCACAGCTACAGAAAGTAAATGCAAGATTTCAGTATCTTTTCCAAAAGCTCTCCCTCAGCTGGAGCAAAAATGGCATCCTCCTGATTTTAAAAGAAGCCTGGCTGTCTTTATCCTACTGTTGTCTAAAATCACACTAAAAGCAATTTAACTGTAAAATTTTGGAAGAGGAGGCTATAGGGAGATGTTAACTCTGTAAACAGCTGTGCTGGTTCAAGATATTAATAGCCTTCAGCTTGTTATCTATTCCTCTGTGAGAAGTTCTTTTTCTCCCACACTTTTGCTGATGGAGAGATGTGTGTGAACACTACGGGTTAACACTACTGTGAAGACTACTGCTTAGTTCCGTAACAAAGCTTGAGTTAACCTATCTGATTGTACTTACCTAAAACATACATTGTTTAAAGACACTGACTGCTCCCAGGAAGAGGCTCAACTGAACTAAAACTGTGAAAGTGACTTTACCTGTTCTTTCCCAGGACTCTAGTGCTATTTCTACCATGTCTTTTTTATTTCAGGGTTGGATACTATAGATTTAAGTCAAATCTACACTCAACTCATTACAGGGGTGCCAGTAAATATGCATGAAATTCAGTAGCTATGTTTGTAATCTCTAACCCTTTTGCTGTTAAATATAATTCAGAGGATCTGAGTCAATGCACCCTAATTCTTTATTATGCTACTGCTAGGGGAAAAAAAGGCTGTACTAAAATCAATAATATACTGTTACTGACTCATTCTATCCTACGCCATTTCATGTCATTCCAAAGTGACATTGAAATACCACTAATGGAACAGTGAACCTATTTTGCAATTATAGTAATAGTAACAGCTACTGGTTGGAACAATTTGTGAGAGAATTTGGAAGGCACTACTGCAGTTATTAAGCACTGCCACATTCTTTCCGAGCAGCAATGATGGTATTAATTTAGTTCTATTCACCTCCCAGTAATAATTTCCAGATAAGCCATTTTCAAACCCAATGGTTCAGGCTCAGCATTTCTGGAAGTAACACTGAAGGACAGGAGTGGCTGATGGGGCCGGTCTTGAAACACTTGCATAGAGAACTAGCTTCATAAATAGTTCTTTGAAAAACAGTGTGCCCACATGCTAAACTGATTATCATCAGGAAATGTGCATGGGAAGAATGCATTCCAGCTGTCATCTTGACTCCACTTTGGGATAATGTTTTCTCCTTCTGGACTAATTTCTCTTTCTAGAAGCATCTGTGGTCCAATAAACGTACATATCTCCTAGCTGAAAGGTCAGTGAAAACACAAGAAATGAGCAGAGCTAAGTGTTCTCTGCAGTGGGGACCAGGACTGAGTTCCAGTCTGTTTTTGCAGTTGCTGTGTGGCCATGGCAAGTCCCTTTTCTTGCGTATTGTCTGGTACATTTTTTTTACCTGCAAAATGGATTAATGACACTGACATCTTTTGCAAAGATCTTCGATATTTGTTCATAAAAATAAGTATTGGCCAGCTGAATATCGTTATTAATACATACAAGGAAATACCCTGTAGTCACTGGTGCCCTATTAGAAGACTGATTAGCTTGTCTAAGGACAGTTTTCTATCAAGGACTGATATTCACTGTACACTAAAACTGTCTGAGTTTTAGGCATCCTGCTCTTTTGGACATGAGAAATAAGAATCTTAAAATGAGGTCTTGCAATGAAAATTTATTGCATTTCTCAGAAAGCCTCAAATCTATAAATAGATAACCCTAACATGGCATTTTTAGTGGCAAATTGTACCTTTACCTTTGCAGTGTTTCCTGGGATGTTGTAGTCTGTAATCTGATTGTATTGCTCTGGCAACGGATAATTTTATGATGAATTACATGCCCAAGATGAGCGTGAAGTAGGAATATAGGGTGGGATGTTACTGAGATTAATGAGTATTACATGAGCATGCATCAAAGAATTTCAGAACAAGTGAATTGGATACCTCAATATAGTCAAGTTGATGGGCAAACTGCTGCACTCTATTGGCAGGATTCAGACCTGATCAGCTGAATATCTACAACTGAACTTATTACCTCACTTAGTGGATCAATACTCTTTAGGATTATGGCTCCAAAAGTAAAAAACTAAGAAGAAATAAGAACATTTTCCGCAAAGATTCTTAAAGTTACTTTGTGCAGGAGGTCCAGGCTCAAAAAGAAATTGACTTTTTTGTGTTTTTCAATTGAGAGCCCCATGCGAAATCAGATCAATGGTCTACAATGCCACCAAACTGTAAAGATAGTAAACATTTTCACAAATACTTAGGGTTCAATCACACATTCTTTACTCTTCAGTAGCTTGATTTTACAGTGGATCATATTCACTATAATATGTATGCATTGTTGAAAAATAATGAATCAGGTATCTCTATAGCATAAAATTTTAGCATTCCTATTGTCCTATGTATGTATAGTAATTTTTTTAGCATGGTAATGTCTTCAAGCGTGGAATTTTTCCTAAGATAATTTGTCTGGTTTTCCTTAGTTATGCCGCTTAAAGACAAACATGTTACTCTTATTGATACTAGAAGAAGGAATCAGGGAAATCTTATTCTTCTAGTATTTAAAACATACAATATTTGAATAGAGTTTGACTTCTCACTATAGGATTTAGGTACTTATTAAGGTTCAAACATTTGAGTTTCACCCTCTCCTATCACAATCCATGTTTTTCATTAATTTAAGGCCATATGGTAATCTGCTTACTGTGTAGCAACTATTTCTATGAAAAGGGTCAGCGTAAACAACAGGACTATTTGAAGCAGAAGCCATTTCTTTGAATGTATTAAAGTAGCAAAATCCAGTCCTTATTTAAAATACTGTCTAGATGTGTTTTCAGCATGCTCTACTACCAAGCCAAACAAACAGATAAAAGCATTAGCAGAATAGGTTTAACAAGCCATTTAATAAAATGAATTATTTCCCCTGTTCCTGAAGAAATTAGCATTTGTTCCTTTATAAAATCTGCCTTCATGGTGATTATGTCATCCGTCATGTGCATGGCATAATGCATTCTATAAAAATGACTTCACATTCCTTCACGCTTATTTGAGAATGACCAGCGATTATGGACTACTACATACATAGGCAATTAATAACAAGCATTAATTTTAAGTGTTGATATCTACGATAGTCATAGCCAGATAAATCACATGTGCTCAGCTTTTTTTACACTGAGGAAATCTAGGGCACTGAGCTTGCTTCATGTGCTACATGAAGTTGTTCCCTACATATGCAGGTCAACTGTGTAGACCCTATTTATCTTGTCATGCACAGTTGTCATTTGTCCTACTGGTTGCTGAGCATTTTCAAAACGGGCAGGTGTCATAAATACAGAAGCATAGCTGTATCCTATCAGCCTTTCACACAGTATGCGGCACCAACCACGTGTTAAGTCTGCCCTGGTGAATTACTTAACTTGTCCCTTTGCTCCCTGATCTATTAATTTGCATGCTGAATATCTAATAGCTCATGTCTATGATTGTCCCTCCACGATGATGCCTAACCAGGATCCAAAGGGTGATGAACTTTTGATATTTCTTCAAGAGTCTGCAGAAAGACATATCAAGTTTGATTTCCTCTACTGTACAGAGACCTTCAGAAGAACTCTAGCAAGCCAGGAAACCTAAAAAGACCCTGTAAGACTACTGTTGTATTTGAACTCTCACAGCAAACATAACATTAAATCTCTTTCCCTTGGGGACACTCTTTAGAAGTGTGAAGATAGCAACAGAAAAAGCAACTCAGGTTATCTGAGATATTTGGCAACCCTAGTTGGCACAGAGTTTTTCAGGGACATTTTCAAAGGGAAGAACCTTTCTGTCTCTTCTATCTAATGCCAGGACATAGTCCTAAGTAAAAAGCAATCTCTAAATATATATACTGACTCCATCTTACCTGTCGTGGCAGGAGATCTATGAAGCTGAGAACATGGCTCCACAGAAACCGATTTCTGTAGCTAGCTTTGCAAGTTATCCATTATGCAACGTCATATTTATTTACATTTGTGGATACACCGTGTGGCCCAAAGAAAGTCTCTAATAAAGTAAGCTTCATCTTGACCCTAATGCAATTTAATTTAAGTCTTCCCTTTCTCCCCCTCCTTTATATGCAAGGAACTCAAGGCATTTACTTTTATCATTTTATTTGCTCTACTTGTACAGAAACCATGTGTAATTACATAAAAACTACTTTTGTCTGGAACTAACAATGATTCTACTACTCAAGGACCAAGTACAAAAAATGAATATTCCATAAAGTCAGTTTTTTGGTATTATTTTAATAATTAAAATTAGTTAAAAATATATAATACAAAGTTAGTGCCCATTTTAATAATAAAGGCTAGAGGGGAAAAGGAAAAGAGCTCTGTCTGGCTGAGAGATATAGGAACTAAGATGCAATTATGAGGTAATCTGGGTTTGGGTAAATAAAAAAGTTAATGTAGGAAAGTAGCAACTGTGGGTACATGGTCTTCACTGTGATATCAACCCTGAACTGATAATAGACTGTCACAAGTTATGATCATTCTCTGGGGAATTCACTATAAGTAAATGAGTTGTTAGAATTCACATTGATATACTTACCAGAAACTTGTTTGTCAGATAAACATGGTCTAGTAATGCGTTGCTCAATATTGTACATTTGGAACTTTGTTACCCATCAGTTTTAATCATTAAATACATTGAATCTGACTGAAAATATTTTATAGACTGATACCTTCCTGCAATTTTATATTTTCCATTTATGCAGCTACAGTTTGAAAATTACATAGTCTCCATAAAATAGGTAAAATTTTCATCACCTTGAATGTAATACTATCAACTAAAAAAAAAGTGCACGTTAAACACTTGAAAAAAGAGCTGATAAATTAATAATAAAAATGTAAGAGTGAATAAACTGACTATCATGATTGTAGCAATTCCTGGAATACAACAAGTAATACTTACTTAACAACTGACATTTGAATGTTTTTTACAGCTAGATATAAACACATTCAGACTTACATTTTACAATAGGGATGACTGGAGTCTGCTTAGTCAAAGACTAACATACACACTAATATAAAGTAATTTGTAATGTATGTACTAATGAAATACTACTTTATTCTTGTTTCCAAGGGTTTAATGCGGTACAGTAGCAAAGCATCACAATAATGACACACTACGCTTATTATATTAACTTGTAAAAAAAATTAATGCATTTTTTTGATGCTCAGGAAAGAAAGAAAGAAGGAAGAAAGAAGGAAAGAAGGAAGAAGAGAAGGAAAGAGAGGAAGAAAGCAAAAAAGGACAAAAGGAATAAAGAAAAAGAAAGGAAGAAAGAAGGAAAGAAGGAAAGAAGGAAAGGAAGGAAGGAAGGAAGGAAGGAAGGAAAGATACTGCTTTTACTAAAAAATTGCTAACTATATTAAAGCTTTTTAGGCAATTACAAGGATATATATGGATCCAAAATCAGCACTTCTTCTCCCCTCCCTTTCTTTATAGGATACTAGCTGTTACTTTCTGTTGGCTACAAAACAGTGTTACCAAGGAAGAATTAGTTGCCCTGTTCCTTCACGGGTGACAAGAACAGACTAATACTCTGTTTTAGTCTGATTTGCTGTATTTAGAGAATACCAAATTTCTCACAGAAAATACACAGCATGGCTCCTCAGTATTTATTACTGACACAGGTTCCTGACATTACAAGTCTACCTCATCTGCCATAATGTTGTTCCAAAACTTAAGACTGTTATTCCAAGACTCACATTTTAAGTGCAACATTGTACAGACAATGGGTATACATATAAATACACACATATACGTATGCTCCAAGGTTGTATTTTTTCCCAGGTATTTTCATGACCTTTTATTGAATTCTAACACTTTCATATTCTTATAGAACTGGACTAGTTGCTGTCTTATCAAAGGCTACATACAGAAGAAAACTGAGTTTCCTGTTGCTACCCGATATGTTGCTTTCTCTTATGTTCTGTGATCTCTTTCTGTGATCTTAATTTTCTTTGTTGTCTTAAAAGCTTATGATAAAATGTTTACTCCCAGCCCCTATGTCACTGGGCTTTCTTGTTCTATACCAAAAGACTAACTTCTGGTCAGATTAACCTGTGATGTAAATGAAGAATCAGAGAGTGCAAACTTAGGTGTGGCTGAAACATGTGCCTCAGCTGACTAAATATGCCTGAGCTTATCTGCTGGATTGTGCCTGACAGATTTGGTGGCCTTCTACGACAGTGCAACAGCGTTGGGGGTTAAGGGAAGAGCAACTGATATCACCTACCTGGACCTGTGCGAAGCATGTGACACTGTCCCACACAACATCCTTGTCTCTAAACTGGAGAGACATGGATTTGATGATGGACAAATCAGTGGATGGCTTCAAAGTGTTGCAGTCAACGGCTCAATGTCCAAGTGGTTAGCAGTGATGAGTGGTCTTCCTCAGGGGGCAGTATTAGCACCGGTTCTGTTTAACATCTTTGTTGGTGACGTGGGCGGTGGGACTGAGTGCACCCTCAGCAAGTCTGTCAATGACATCAAGCTGCGTGGAGCAGTCGACACGCTGAAGGAAGGGATGCTATCCAGAGGGACCTGGACAGGCTTGAGAAGTGGGCCTATGCAAACCTCATAAAGTTCAACAAGGCCAAGTGCAAGGTCCTGCACGTGGCTTGGGGCAATCCCATTCATAAATACAGGCTGGGCGGGGAATGGATAGAGAGCAGCCCTGAGGAGAAGGACTTGAGGCTGTTGGGTGATGAGAAGCTCAACATAAGTAAGTAGTATGTGCTTGCAGCCCAGAAAGCCACCTGCATCCTGGGCTGCACCAAAAGAAGGGTGGCCAGCAGGTCGAGGGAGGGAATTCTGCTGCTCTACTCCACTCTTGTGAGATGCCAACTGGAATACTGCATGCAGCTCTGGAGCCCCCAACATAAGAAGGACATGGACCTGTTGAAGAGAGTCCAGAGGTGGGCTGCAAAGATGATCAGAGAGCTAGAGCACCTCTCCTATGAAGACAGGCTGAGAGAATTGGGGTTGTTTAGCCAGGAGAAGAGAAGGCTTTGGAGAGACCTTATAGCAGCCTTCTGATACCTAAAAGGGGTCTACAGGAAAGATGGGAAGGGACTCTTTATCCGGGAGTGTAGTGATAGGATAAGGGGTAATGGCTTCAAACTGGAAAAGGGTAGATTTAGATTGGATATTAAGAAGAAATTTTTCACTATGAAGGTGGTGAGACACTGGAACGAGTTGCCCAGGGAAGCTGTGGGTGCCCTATCCCTAGAAGTGTTCAAGACCAGGCTCATTGAGGCTTTGAGCAACCTGGTCTAGTGGGAGGTGTCTGTGCCCATGGCAGGGGGACTGGAACTAGATGATCTTTAAGGTCCCTTCCAAACTAAACCATTCTATGATTACCTTTGCCAGGAGCATGTGTACAGCCTATCTTCAGTCAGCATACATTAGGGACAGGAAGATGTGCTTAAAAATGCCCTTGAATGTCTTCTGTTAGCCCTTAGTTTCTAGTACAGAGTGTCCCCAACTGTACAGTTAGGTATTTTTTGTATTCCAAGAGCTATTTTGACTATGGTTATATCAGAAAGATGTTTGTTCAGCTGAGGTCTTTTCATTTTCCATTACTGAAGTTCTCTCTTAAGTACTCCACTTATGTATACCCAGAGCAGTCTATCTTGCAAGTCCTAAAAAAGATCTTATACTCACACTTATGTGACTGACAAAATATTGAATAGTATTGCCCAGCCCTGATTTTGCAGAAGGTCTTTGTATTATCAAACCCAAATGATCATTAAGGACTAACAAAAAATCTGCCTATAGCTAATTTTAATCTTCTTCAATATATGCCTATAGTCCGGCTTTTAAAATAAGGATTTCACAGTTGATTCATTTTGGTATTAAATCAGATGGAATAGAGAAAGTTTATATTTTTACAGCACAATCATATCTCAATACTCTTTTTTTTAATTGTTATTAATTAGACTATAATCTTGCTCAAGAAATCTGACAATAATTATTTTAGGAAGAATGTTTTCATATAGTTTCTTACTATAGTCATTATCCCACTCTAATCAGCGCTTGTCAGACCACACCAAGAATACTGTGTTCAATTTTGGTCCCCGCTGTACAAAAAAATGGGGACAGGCTGGAAAGGGCCCAGAGAAGGGCCACCACGATGACCAAAGGGGCTGGGAAGCCTGCCATATGAGGAAAGGCTGAGAGAACTGGGTTTGTTCAACCTTGAGAAAAGAAGGCTTATTAACACATTATTATTTACACATTCCAGTATGTAAAGAGCAGCTACAAAGAAGATGGAGACACCCTCTTTACAAGGAGTCACATAGAAATGATACGGGGTAATGGTGTGAGGGACAGCTTGTAGACTCCCCAAAACAAAGACTGGGGGAAGCGGAGGTGAAGGCCTTCTGAACCTTTTTGAAAGTCTCAGAACACTCACAAGTACCTGAAATGAAGCTGTAGCTGGGGGGTGGACAAGATGGAGCTTGCATGATACAGGCCTTGCAAGGAGCTTGGGGCTGGCGCCTGCTTGTCTCTTGTGTAGTACAGGAGGCAGGAAGCCCTTTGAAAGCCCAATGGGTCTGCTCAACGTGTGACCTATTGTCTGGTAAATGTGCCCGTGCCCCCACCCAAATCAAGCTTCCTACCACCTGGAAAGGCGGGAAACCTGAGACTAAACTGTCCTCGCAAAGTGGGGCAGGTCGCCTGGTAAGGCGAACATGAAAGGGGAAGATACATGCCCCTACTTGGCGGTGGAAGAATATCTTCAGAGGACACACAAAAGATCACTCCTGTGAACCAGAGAC
>VZSF01001842.1:178087-200381 GCA_013398295.1 Chionis minor
GTATTTACAGACTAGTGACTACCAGATTAGTCTTGTATAAGGAGAGAGATTTATTTATATTCACAGTACTCTTTTATAGCTTGTCTACCCTTTGGTCAAATAGTTCTTACATAAACAGTGTGTAATTTCTACTCCTACAAATTACAGTAAAGAACTACTACAAGATATTAAATAAAAGACAAAAATCAATATAACTAATATTTATATGCATATTGTAACACATAGAATAAAGATAATTAATATAGAATGCTAAAGCAAAAGAGAAGTTTGGAAGCTGTTTTTCAAGTTGAATATATACACATTTTTAATTAATAAATATATTTTTGTTGTCTTGTGTGATAATCTTGGTACTTGAAAGAAACCAGCAACAGATTATTTTCCAGAAACATTCAGCAGTGCCTTCAAAATTAGAATAAACAATTAACCTACAAAAAATAATCTCAGCCCCCACCAACAAAATGAAACTATAGCTATGTGAATATATGAATTAATCATGGTGAAATTTTAAATAGTTATCAATATTTAATAAGTTTCAAGAAAAGACAAATTTATAGTTGCACTAACAGAACTGATAAGTAATGATATTTCTATGAATAATGCTGTTTGCTCTAATTTTTTTTTTTTTTTAGAATTATCTGTTCTGATGCCATTTGAGAAGGGTTCTATTCATAAAGCACATAGTCATATCTATCAGTGCACAACAGAATCATGACCTAAAACATCTTTGGGGTAACAAGTAGCTAGATTTTAACAAATACGAGGCAACAGAGTGTAACAGACTAAAACATCCAGAGCTGAATAAACAACAAAATGAGACTGAATAGAAAAAGAAATAATTTGTACATATCTATCAGCAATACCCAATAAAATCCCACAAACTGGGACTAACTAATGAAGACCACATTTTTTTTTTAGAAGAGAGAAAACAATCAATAACCCCCTTCTCAAAGATCTAATACTTAAATTTTAATGGTAAAATGATATAAAACGGAAGTTATTTTTACCATATATCTTCAACGTTTCTACTTTTTAAATGATGCAATTTCTACAAAAATTCACTTTTTTACTTTTAAGTCTTGTTTTTGTCAGTCAACATGGATTATATATTAAAAACTTTAGAAATAATAGTAAAATATTTTTCACATGAAAGTCTATAAAGCTGCAAACATTTCTCCTTTTCCCCACACTCACTTTTAATTAAGAAAAAAGATGAAAATAATACAGTTTAATTCAATTTTTCTTCATTCTGCGAAATAAAATCTGGCCTCTATAAACTTTACCAAAAAATGGTTGAATGCTGTTACTGGTCACTTTTATCCAAAAAGCAGCATATTCACGTATGGTATTTAGACCAACTCTTCTTGAGTGGTGCTTTGATAGAAGTGCTGGCAGCCAACATCCAGCTGGCTCCAACACAGCTAAATGCACCAGCAGCCTGAATGATAGGTGTTTTTTAGGAAGCAGCAGGAACATGGAGGAGTTACATCAGGAATTCTACCCACAGTAGCTTTCTCCTTTTTCTAGCCTTATAAAGACAATGTGGACAAACCCATTATGAATATGTGAACAGAGCAGTGAATGGTGAATACCTGGTACATTGTAATAGGTAATTTTAATAAAGAAATTTAAGGAAAAAATTAAATTTCAGAGGGCAGGGCAATTTCAAGTAAAACCAGTCCAGATTTCCTGATATACTGGTATCTTAGGAAAAGGCTGAAAGATATACTTCTTGATTCAGCAAAATGTTTCTCTGAAATTCACAGAAAACAGCAGGTGCAGAAGTGAATGAACTGAGTGAAACAAGATTATTTTTTTTTTAATCAGAATGGATGAAAATTATTTTGAACATCAGCAAAGTTTCAGTTCAGGGATCTCAGTAAAGTGCAGTTAAGACCTGCACAGGTTTCATAATGGCATCTCTTTAATAGCAAATCAAACGAGCACTTTCTTTTCTGTCTGCAATATGTATTTTGTTTACTGAATATGAAATCTGTCTGCTATTTCCTCCTGATGACCTATAGGGAGAATAATATATGTAATACTTTTATAAGAGGTTATCCAAACAATGAATTATCCTGTTTCACCACTAAATTACAATGCAGACTTTTTTTTTCTTCCATTGTCCTCTTAGTATACTCCTTTGGGACATAAAATTACTGAATGGAATAAACATCAGCTCTCTGAATAAACACTTAGCAGTAGTTCAGTAGCACTTAATTTTGAAACCCCTTTATGAAAAGTCCTTATACTCATTTGCATCCATCTGCAGTTGCTGTCCTTCCTGAGTGCTGTGACTAGTTTGACTGTGGTACTCCAGCAAGAAGAGTACCCATGGAAGATTATTACAACAACTCACCCAAAGCCGAGTTACACCTCTGGAATGTTGATAATCTTACTCTGAGTTTGCAAAAATTATTCCAGTGATTCTGAGCTTTAGGTTAAGAAAAAAAATAACAAAATAAATTTCTATAGTTATCTGTTTCTTATTTTACACGTCTGGGAGCCAAACACTACTCTTCTCAAATTTAAGATAACTTTGTGGAACCTAATACCCCTCAAAGCTGACTACTTTTCTTTCTTTTTTGTCTCTTAACGTACAGATGCAGCAAAATTCATCATTGCATGTATATGTAATAAATGTCTACACAACACTATACATTGTATAAGAATGTTTTCATTTAGATACATCAACCTGCTTTTGATCAGCTAATATCAGTGAAAAGCAACTCTCAAAAGGATCAGAAGGTTTCTTTTGCTTGATATAGGAACAAGACTTCCAAAAATAAGGGATTGGAACTGAGTGTTTCCAAAGACATGGAGGATGTTGTCCAATCACTCACTTTATAACTGTATCCCAAAGTCCTGGATCCATATCTGTCTTAGACACCTAGACATCTAGGTTTTTTGCTCTAGATCTTTACTAGTTTGCCAGTACATAGAAGATTACTAGATTTTTCATAGTTTAAACACATATGCTAGTAATAACCAAAGAAATTCCTACACTTGATCAAATAGTTAAATACATAAGAAATTTTTAATTAAAAAAATGTCCAACAGTGATATCAGAAATTCAAATTCTTGTCTGACTCAGTGAAAGTTCAAGTCCTTGTTCTCTCAGTAAGTGAGAGCCATGTCTCTTCTGCAGTTGGAAGGAGGCAGGTTCTTTCACAATGGAATTCAAATTCAAAGGATTTGATAAAACAGTAATGTTTCATTTAGCAGTCAAGGGGTTTTTTTTCTGGATATTTTTATTATGGACAGTCAGACAGGCGTGTTTAAATTTCCTCTCAACTCTGAATCCTTATATAGGGACAAAAAATTGAGCTAAATTGAAAAAGCACTAAGAATCTTTTAAAAATCAAACCACTGGATGATGAACAGCATGGGGCAACCAGAGACTCATTAGTCATACTATTTCCAGTCATAGTTTGAAGCTGAATTTTAGAAAGAAAAAAAAATCAAACCATCCTAGTTGCTTTGACAGACAAAATTGGGCTGAAAGTCTGCTTTGAAAAGCACTTTTACAGGATGTCTGGCACTGCTGTATTGGCTAGTAATTTAATGCCTGTCAAAGTATTTATCACCTTCAAACTCCTATGGATAATTTAAAGGAAAGGAGTAAGAGTGAAAATAAAATATGAGTATAACTAAAATACTATTTCCAAAGCCAAAAATACTTTTTGTCTGAAATAATTTTTTTGGCTCAAATTTGATCTAATTTAATCTTGCCACAATGAAATCAGAAAATAGGTATGAAATCGCGTTAGTTCTGTCTGTCCCAAACATGGCTAAGCTCTGAGTTTAGCAATAGACAGAATGAGGAATATTTTTCCAACATTTTATTTCTTCTCTACAACAGATGATTCTTCATACCTTTGTTTTCAATTTTATTACATACCCTTTTCAGACTATATAGCTCATCATTTAAGCACTAAAAGGAGCTTCTATAGATTAAGATTTCTTCTATAGATTAAGAAAATTATTTGTTTGATATGTGCCTCTTCATTCAAAAAACATCTCTTCTTCAAATGGAAGAATTGTTCCAGTACCATGATTCAAACAAAGATTCTTCCTGTAATTACTCAAGTGGTTGTAATTAGTGGCTGTAGTTACTCAAGTAACCATGACTGGTTGTAGTTACTCAAGTGGCCTTCAGCAGAACTAATTCAGGAAAGCTGCTTTGAACCTTCCCTTTGTCTTGTTTTCCTCTATATCTGGAATGCAATAAGGCTTTCAGACAAGTCTTGAAGGAGTTAGTCCTCTAGCTAGAGACCTGACACTGCATACAAGACAAGTGATATAGAATGTCAGCAACAGAAACAGGACTTTAATTTAGCTCAAATCACAGTATCTAGAAGGGGAAGTCCGTCTGAAGGAGTTACATCCTGCATAGCAATTTGGAAAGAAAATATGTACAAGTGTCATGAATAGTAAGAATTGTGCATTAGCATTTCTGCTGCATTCTGGATTCTGTGGGTAACTGAGAAGTTGAGATTGCAGTTTGAACTGTAACCTCATCATCACCGTAATTGGTGTTCTGCCCTTACATCCAGGTTTGAATCTAGAAAACTAGATATTCTTGCAAAATAACCCATGTTTGAAACTAAAGAAGAAAAAGGTTTTTCAAAGGCAGATGTTTTTAAGAAATTTTAATCTAGCTGAAAAACAGAAAGAGTTCTTGGGAGTTGCCTTTCCAGAATATTTTTGAAAGAAGCATTTTTCCAGTTTTCTTTCATTTATCATAGAGCTTTATTTCAGAATTACCTAAGTGAAATTTTTGATTTCTATCAAATCAAAATTTATTTATTACTCTAGTGTAAATAAGGGACATAATCTAAATATTTTTTTAATACTTTCTCTTTCAGAAAAGATTATCTGTGTCTCTCTATCTTCTGCAAAGGCATGCAACCTGCACAGCAGTTTTAGTTGTTTACTACAAAGCAAGAAACAAGTTCTCTCCCTTGGCTCAGATTACTTTGAATGTGATCGAATCTTTGACATATTTTCAAAATACTTATTTAATCATGGTTAGTCTGGGGACTCGAATAAAACTTGAAGCCAATTTAAAACTGATAGAAAAAAATGGCTTGGATAAATACTGTAGCAGATAATGAAAAACTTTATCACAATGTTAAAGCAATATCTTCATTTGAGCAAAAAGATGATGAATCACTAACCATAGAGAAACACTAATTTCTTAGTTTAAACTAGCTGAGTAAAATTTTGAAAAGCACGAGTTATGCACATGCTGAATGCTTTTGAAAGTTGTCTTGATATATGATTGGCTGCCATGGAGAAAATTACATAAATACCAGACAAAGGCAGGTGTCTATACCTCATTAAGGTTATATCTGATGGAAGATACTAGAACATAGTTTCTGCCTGAGATAGTTATTCATATTAACCAAACATAGGATCACTAGAAAGATCTACTTATGCACATCTCATATGTGCAAAAACTTCTTGAAGTGAGAATCCTACAAATCATTCTTTATTTTTACCCTGTATGATTTATGCTATTCTCAGAAATGAAACCAACTAATATGAACAACAGAAGTCCTAGTACTTAATGATGGATATACTGCTTGTAAGTCTACAGTCAGGACTGAATTGAGTTGTACGTTAATGTTCAGACCAGAAGGATGGCTAGCAGTCCTTTCTGTTTTCAAGTTTCATTATTTTTACAGCATAATGCAAGTCAAACTAGTTTGAATCTTAAATGAGGCTGTTAGTGTTGATTATTCTCCAGGAATATAAAAATTAAACAGCGTGAGAATTTTAGATAGGAAAGAAAATCATGAGAATGCTTACCAAATCCCTATCGTATTCAAATGTACTGTTCACATGTCAATTTAAAATACAGACTGCAGCTTGAGATGAATCTAATTAGAAATATTTCATTTTCAGAAGAGCCTTCTGGGATCCAAAATTTTTTATTCATTTTAATTCCCTATGAATCAAGGGAAAGGTTCATCACAAAAAAATTTTCTGATCTGTGAATCACTTTCTGATCTGTGAGGCACAAGGAATAAAAAATACAATCTTCTATGGAAATCAAGAAGCAATCAAAGTTATAATGTTAAAATCCATCTTAAAAGCTATTTGAGAACAGCTAAATGTCAAGAATGAGGCAGTGCTTATACACGTAGAAACAAAGTAGAAATAACTTAACTATTGCACACTTAAGTAGTTTTACAAAGGTAAAGCCAAATGTGATAACATTCAAATCTTCACCTTCTGTCTGACGTTCCTGATTGAAAGACAGGATTTCAGGTAAAATGCTAGCGCTAGTGTAACTCTCCTGCTTAAAGACTGTGCCAAACACAGCCATGGCACATTTTCAGTTTCTAATGATATTTTCAAGTGCATTTGGTGTTAGCAAACATTGTCAGTGTTCTGACTCAGGAATTTATAATTATCTGGGTTGCTGAAGTGTGGGTACAGCCCTTAGGGTTCCAACTGCCTTGTTGTTTCCTCTTCCATTAAAAAATAATCTTAGTGCCAGATATATTTACATGTGAGAGTGAGCCAGAGAGAGAGACAGTGCATAGGTGTGTAAGTGCATGTGAAAGACAGGGAAAGAGAAAAAGTAGAATGTAGAAAGAAGAAAGAGGTGTGCAAGGGAGTGGGGCATGGTAGGTTTATTTATATAATGTAATACATATATATATAAAAAAATTGAAGCATATCAAGATAGAATCTGAATATCATCTCTCTGAATTGTGACAAAGACTTGTTTTGCTAATTTTTTATTATTTTTTAATTTGAGGAAAACCAAGGATGTGTGTCTGGACCAGATTCTTGATCGGAGTAAATCTTCTGTGGCAACACACTGATTTACAGTAAATAAGAATATTATCAACTACACTATCATTCTTATATCTCCCTTCAAATACCTGCACTCATTTTCAAGCCTTTTGCTATCACACTTTTCACAAATATGATTCATATTTGGCTTTCTTCTGAAACCAAAAGTTTGCATTTCAGAATTCAAGAATTAATTAAGACTATCTTAGAATGTCTGATATTGGTACAAAACCAATGATACTCTTCCATCAGAGAAAGCAGAATTTTAATTTTGGATTGTCCAGCTTTAATGGAGCAAATATTGAAGGGAAGGAAGGAAGGAAGGAAAAGAAAGAAAGAAAGAAAGAGAAAGAAAAAGAAAGACAGAAAGACAGACAAGAAAGGAAGGAAGAAAGGAAGGAAGGAAGGAAGAAAGCCCAAACATAATAAGCAGGTCACATTTTAGTCTACCCTCTGTAGACATGAAGGGGCACTCATCGCACATCTGTTTTAGGGAAAACATGTACTTTTAATGAAAGATTAAAGTTAAAGATGTAACTACTCTCTATTAGTTTTTTTTCAAGAACATTTCAACTTCTTCCAGCAGTTCTTCATAAGACTGACTTGTAAGCCATTCATCATTTGTTTTTCTCCTCTGTGCTTTTTCCAGTTTATCTGCTTATTGCTATAAAACCACATCTCAGTTGTAGAATAAGCCCTTCTGATTTGCAGTCTCATTCTGTACTTAACATTATGTTCTTCCTCTCCTTAGAAATCCTTTTTATGGAAGGGTGGAATGGAATCCTTTTTATCTTCATGGCTCAAGTTTGCATTTTTAATCTATTCCTATTATTCTGCTCCACTTTTATGTTCATTTGCAGAGAATTATTAACTTGATACTTTTTGCCAATTTCACAGATACACGTACTTACAAGTGTTTCTTTCCCTTTACTCAGATGCATCTTTCACATAGGGCAGCCTAAATTCTTTTAGTGTTTATAAAAAAAAAAGGTTTCAGCATTGTCCTCAATAATTCATTGCTAGGCTGTGCCTGTTTATAATGCTCATTCGGTAGGCATTTTCCTCTTACCAGAAGGCCATGTCCTTCAGGTATTAGACACTTGAAATATGATGCATCAGTCTTATTTGCTCTTACTATGATACTACTTTGTTCTATACCCCTTTTTATCTTTATTTGAAGGCTTTTAACAGGTCTGCTGCTCACATCCTTCTGAGCTTCAGAGAAAACATATTTTTGTCATACAGTAAAAAGCTTTCTTTTCTCCCTACCTGTCTTTCTGTATCTCTGATTTAGGCCATCAAGTCTCTGAGAGGCCAATTAAGCTTTGTTTGTGCACTAAGATTTCTAGTTGTTATTGTCTGTGTTTGATATACTTTGAGCTAGTGTGTAGATACCTAATATATCTGGCAAGTTTGCCTATTATTCTTTTTCCTATAAACTATCTAAAAATGTCAAAAATATTCTTATCTTAAAGTAGGAAAGAATTTGTAGTTGCTTACCCAGCAACCACCAGTCTGATGCAGCTAAAATTCCTTGCATATGGCTCTATCTTCTGGCCTTTGCATCATTGTATTATGTCTTTTCATCATAAATCAGTTTATCTGGCTTATGTTACAGCAATCCCTTACATACCAGTCTCCTTGAAACAGGTCTAACCCCCAAAATGCTATTTTGTTAGGACAGCAAAATGTATGTGTGCTTAAGCATGCATGCATTCTTATGTATATAACTTACAGAGGTATTGCTTAATAGCTTACAGAAATATTACTTGTTAGGGCTATTTCTTAATTACCTTTCATTCACCCTGGTTTCTTTAAGAAATGCTTACCTATTAAAGATTAAAGCAGGAAAATAGTCTCTAGTCAGCCCTAAAGATACGTGAGACATTCATAAATTTAGTTTGATATATTTGAATATCCCAAGTGTCATAACCATGTGTCATATCTCAGTGTAATGTATTTTGAATATTCTGTGTTTGAAAGTATCAGTTGTCTGAACTTCTGTTTGTTTGCCTTAAAACTTACAATATGGATCTTGTCTTTATCATCTTTCATCTCCACATTCTGTTCTATCCTTTTGTGTATGCTCTGTGCAATTCTGTTTCTGCAGTAAATTAGCTCTGTGAAAAAAAGAAAAGTGTTGTTTTTATTAGGACAGGGTGAATGCTGAAAAACATTTTCTACAGATACTTACGCAGTTTTACATAGAAGTTTTATTTGACTGTACTTCTGCTTATTCCCCACGAGTATTCCCGGAAAAAAGTTTGCCAGCCATAAAATAATCAATCATAAAAAACAAGCATTAACTGACTATGGGATTCAAAGGTTTTGTAAAGCAGTAAGAGTGCAGGAACACAGTGATGAGGTACTGCAGACGACAGAGCGCAGTTGCCATTCCTTCCACCAGGGCCCTGCGGGCGCTGACAGGCCTGACCGCCCCCACCAGCCTCCTCAGGGCCTCCCCCGCTCTGCCCAGGGCGCAGGACCCCATGTCACCTCCTGCCTCAGCGACGCCGCAGCAGGGCCGGTCTCCAGCTCCCCGCAGCCCTGCCCTGCCCGGCCATGGGCCTTGCTGAGCCAGGCCCTCAGCCCGTCCTGGCCTCCTCCTGTCCCGGGCCCCAGGGAGGTGCCCAATGGCCGGGGCTGGGGCTGCCCTCCCAGCCGTCCTGCTCCCGGCTGGGGTGCTGCGACAGGCCCGGTCAGCCCGGTCCGGCCCTGCTGCCTCGTGGGGATCCCTATGGGGGGCCCCAGGGGAGCCCTGGCACCTTCCCTTCTGCTGCTGTCCAAGGCGTCCGGACTGGAGCTATGTAGAGCAGCGATTTTGCAGCTTTCCCTCACAGAGGCACAGCTGCAACGTGACAAGGATGCTCTAAACTTCAGGTAACCTTCCCTTCTTTGTGTCGCTCCGGTCGCTGTGCTGACACTTCTCTCCGTGCGTATACACTGTTTGTTAGCGTGGTGAACAGAGCAATCTCTTTTCCGAAGGCTAGAGAGAAAATGTGTCTCTGGGAAGGAAATTGTTTAGGTCCTCAGGCTCCAAGTGTGTTGATTTTGAAGAAAATGTGTTTTTTTATGGATTTTCTAAACCCCAGTGACAAGACTATGCTCAGGATCTGCCGTCTGGATGAGAGGTTGTGGACAGATTTCTGGGCAGGCACAAAAGTACTTCAAGACCACTTCTGTTCTTCAGTACAGTCCTGAAGAGCAGTCTGGTCTGCAGCTTTTTAATGTGGCTGTTCCTGTAATTTTAAACACAAGCTGCGAAGAGCATATCTAATGTTAGCTTCTACAAAGCTAATAAAATAGAGTTTTTGCACAACCAGCTGACTTCTGCATCAGGTCCCAGGTTTCACTGTCTTTAGCACTGTTACAGGGGGTCCTATTTTTGCAGGAATAGGCTGATCTGAAGCAATTTCTCTGTTTCATTAGCCTTTTGAAAGCTTTGTTTCATGTGCAGATAAGAGAGTGAATTACATTTTCCACCTGTCTTCCAAAAAAACATAATGAAGCCTATGCAAACAAAAACTGGAAGGGATGAAAGGAGGGATGAAAACTTCTGTTTGAGTTTTCTTTCATTTCTCACAATAACTTTATAGTGGTGGGGCTTTTCTGTCTTGTCTCTCACTCACTTATTAAGGAGGAGAAGTAGAGGCTGGAGAGAAAAAATGCTAAAGAGGAACTGCACTGATTGCTTTTTTTTGACACAGTACAGTTTGAAGGAGAAAGTCAGGAGCACATGCAGACATCCCTAATGTGCTCCTTTGCCTTTCCTCATGAGGGGCTGTAGCTGGAGACCTGTGCAGGTCCCAGAACAAAAAAGCAATTTGCACAGCCAAAGGCAGATATGAACAGAAGGTAACACATATTCAAGCCCACTTGTTGAATAAATAAGCTGCTTCTGGTTGTCAGAAGAAAAATACCATTGCATAGCAAGGATAAATTTGGGCTGGCAAGTGATCACGTCAGCTCATATTAGAGAAATGGACATATTTTTTCTAGAGGAGCAATCAACCTAAATTGTAGTTTAAAGATAAGCAATGAAGCACTGACATAAGTTGGGGTTTTTTCTATAATAATTTAATAGTAACGAGGGGTTTCCTACTCGCTCAAGTCCTATTAAACAAAGCATATACTATTACCCATTCTATTCCACTTAAAAATCACAATGGCCTGAAGGAAAATCTGTGTTCTCTATTCTTTCCCTGTACATGGTAGCCAATTGCTAACCAAACACTCCCAGCCCACAGCTCTTGCTCTCACATGTACATGCTGTTCCACTTGTGCATTCCTGCAAGTTCTGTTTCATCATCTTTCCACTGCAAACTGACAATCTTTCCTTGAGATTTAACCCTTTATACACTAATATTTCACTGTTCGCTGTCACCTTTAGATTATTCTCCTTTAGAATAAGCTTTCCCTGTCATGGAATATACGTTTCCTTAATGAATCAGTTACAATATTGGCATAGGTTATATCTGGAAATTCTGTATGCTCTGTGGAGGAAGTGCTACAATTTTCAGAATTTTAGATGAAATTACTTGTTTCCCAGAGGCAGGTTAGGCTTATACTTGTCTTGTGATTGTTTCCAAGCCTTTCTGCATTCCAACTGTCAGGTTCTGGAGTGCATTCCCCTTCTAGGAGTTCAGCTGGAGGCATTACAGAGTTCAGCTGGCTGCGTCAAAGTTCGACTCCTTTGCTGATAAGGAGATAAGGATATATGTTTTGAAGATATCTAGAAGCGTGGATCTGCCCCTCCTTTCCTTTGGGAGCTGCTTGTAAGCTGAGAATTTAGCACTGCCCCAACCTGTGCTACATCGCAGCTGTGGAGTAGCTATGTCTGTGTCCAGTCTCATCTCTCTGCAAATATGACCCAGACTTGATGGTTTGTCTTCATGGTTTGGCCTCGGACCTGCCTCACCACTGCAGACTCGCTGCTCGGTCTCTGGACTCGATCCTGACCCAGAGTTGCAACTCTGCAACCTGCCTCTTTGTCAGTGAGGCCACTGCTCCCACCTGCCCTGTTGTCACGCTCAGCTCATGGCTCACATTCCCTTACAGAGCGGAACCATGCTTCCTATCTTCCAAAGCAGAGCTAGGATGAAGATTTTTTTCTGTAACTTCTACACATATTTAAATGTATTTTTGAAGGTGACACATTACTAGCTTATCAACCAAAATGTCCACTACCTTTAGTTCTTGTCTGTAAAAGAGGGATTTAATTAACAGAGAATCGATCTATTGGAACACAGTGAAAACAAACTCTCCGTCTCAGTCAGGTGATGTCCACAGAAGTCATTAATGGAAGTTTGGTAGTTTTGAAAGGAGTAAGTCGGTGAAAAGAAATCAAATTTTCTTTCTTACCAGACCGATAAGCAGTATGGCTAAAGACAAATTAAGATTTTTAATCCAGGTAGGTTTTTTACTTTGTTTTCAGTGTACAGTTTTCCTGTGCCTGAAGCCCTACAATAGCAAGGAATCATATCAAATGTCTTCCTCAAGTCCAAAAAGGTTAGATTTACTTCATTTCACTTGTCTAGAGAATCAGTTATCTCATGAAGCTATCTTTTCTGAGAAAGCACCTCATCAGTTATTAGTCCTCCAGAGCACAGTTCTGCTTGTTAGTGAGTTATTAAAAAGACAGCAATGTTTTTGCACCTCATCCAGTCACATTTAAGAAATATTGGCTACTTTAATAATTTGTGGCAAACACTATGAAAAAGCAAAGATGCAAAGTAGAATGAAGAAACCTTGTGTAGAGGCTTGGAAACCAGAAGACTTACAATCTTTGCAAAGTCCATACCTTTATTCTATTGTAGGGATATACCATTAAGTAACAACTTCTAGTCCAGATGTACTTCGAATTTAGTTATCAACAAAGCAAATTTTAGTATTGGGTTTGGATTTATTGCTACTTGGGAGTGACTTGTGTGTTTGGAAAACATTTATATCTTATACCTTAAAAAGCAGAGGTTGAGAGGTACAGTTTCTTTAACTTTTCCCGCATGTTCTTCCAGCTTTTGCAATGCTGTATGTATTTTCTGAAAAACACAAGGTTGGATTGTCCCAGTGGCTCTAAGAACAGCATGGGAGAAAACAAATTCTCTCGCCATTGCTCATTTTAGTCTAAATTGTCCACAATCAAAGCGTTAAACCTATCTGACCCATCACTAGATTCTCTGAATGTCAGTTATGAGTTTAGCTTTCCCTCCATCACTCTGATTAGTACTTACTAGAATCTCTCCCTCACCTATTTCTTTAGCCTTATTGATCTGTGGAGTTTCTGGAAAAAGTAATTCATAATTCTTGCTCCAGAGAAACCATATTTGAGTAGATACAGAATAGCCAATTATGTACGTTGGAAAAAGAGTAATGTACCTAAACAGAGGCATACAGTCATCCAAGACATGAGAGTTCCAGTTATGGTTCCTGGTTAAGCAGCAGATTTCATACCTGACCTTGCTGGAGTTTCTCATCTGCGAGTTGAAGGTAACAATATTTCTCCAGCTCACAGAGGCAAGGAGTTTAGATACATTAGAGCACTCATGATAGCAGTAAGGGTATTATTAAAAGCAAGAGAGATACTTGCACCTTGTAACTTATTTCATAAGTAGAAACAGACTCAACTGAACTGAGCAATAAGGCTGATTATTACAATCACACCAGATAGGTCCTTTTGGTTTTTTTTCCTGTCCTTATTTTTCACAATGCCTACTTTGCCCAGAGTTATTTATGTGAGGGGACTAAGAGCAAAGGGCAATAGCATCTACACAGATGTGCAAAATAATAAATTAGTCATGGTTGAAACCACCTATGGATAAATGAAATTATTGACCAGCAGTAGTTGCCTGACCTGTATCCATCAAAATGTCAAACCATGTATATGTTGACAGCAAGGGACGCACCCTAGAAAAGAATAAAGAATGCATAACTCTCTGATGCTGCTCCATGCTGCTTCAGGTAATTGTGGCATAGTATGCCTTACAATACTGTACACATCACCAGAAATTGATTAAAAGCAGCATTAGCTCATTGCTTAATTGTTTTTAAAGCAGATATCCTATTAGCTACTGAACAACGTATCCTCACATTCTACTGTAAATAGTTTGGAGTAAATGAGTGGTTTATGACAGATTTTCAGCTCTGAAGTCTTATCATTCAGTCGTTCTGTAGAATTTAAACAACATGAATAGTACTGAGTAAAGAATTTTTATCAAATCTAAAAAATAAAGATAAAAGTGATAGCCCTACTCCAAAATTATGAAGAGTGGTTCAAAAATTCAATTTAAATGGTCTTTTCTTTTGTAAATGCAGTCTATAAATGATTCCTATAATATTCTATTAATGTTTGTAATGTTATGTTGGTTTAATCTATATTATAATCTGCAGGGCTTTTCCCTACATGAGTGTTATTAACAGGAAATATCAATATCTCTAGGTCATCAAGGTTAGCTTTTGACCTCTGAAAGGAATATTGAAAACACACTATATAGCACAAACTTCACTATTTCCTTGTTGTCTTTATTGGTAACTCAAATGACAATTGCCAGAGATTAAATAAAATCCAGCTTTTTTCCAGTCATTCATTATCTCTGCAATATTAATACCAGAATTTGTTTCTATCTGTTCTATAAATAGCAAACATTCACAAAGTCCTTTCATCCACAGTTTTTGCATATTGAATTTACACATTTTCAAGTCTATTGCTGGAGTTCCGGCACCTTGTTGTCAGACAGCATGGAAGTCAACAGAAAATTTTACATTTACTTCAGTGAAGCAGGACTCAAAGTCCTTATCTTGTTAAGTATCATCCCTGCCATGTACTAGAATAAATTTATGTAGAAAGGAAGGGGCTTTTCATATTTATAAGGTTCTTCATTGGTTAAGCGTGGAATAAGGGAGTTAAACTACGGGAGATCCTTGGAAATTTTTGATATATGGAAAGGAGAATACCGTTACAATTTTAGTTTTGCCTACTTTTAGAGCAGGTCCCCCTTCTTGAATTTAGAAATCTGACTTCATTTGATTAACTTCCCTTAAAAATGATTTTTAAAAATTTCCTATTCTAAGAGCCTTGTGCATAGCACATTGATTTAATTTTCTGCTCTTATATTTAATTTGATTTCCTGATTTTACATTTTAAATTTTCTGCTTTTATATTTTAGTATAATGTTCTTGTATTCTATGTAAAATACTATGAACAGAGATGGACAGACACTGAAGAAATAAAATTAATATTAGCTCAACCTGATCTTTTATAGCTATTTAAAACCAAAACTCCATTAAAATAAATATTAAACATTGAACAGCAGAGGTACCATACACTAGGCAAATTATATTACTAAATTTACTTCCCAGTGCCTTTGCCAGATTTTAAAACTGTGTTCCTTTAATATCAGTAATTAGGGACTGAAATTAACTGACACAAATTCAGTTACTTAAAAGCAATTTTAATAATAAAACACAATGTGATTTGGGGAGGTTGTGTGTATACATCTGACAAGAGACCTATTTAGGTCTCTTTTTCATTCCTTCCTGAGTAACTGGACATCTCTCATATTCATGGATAATATATTGAAATTTTATTGAATTTTAGCTTGATTTAGCTTGGTATGAAAATCTCATTATATAGCCTTGGTTAGTCTTATGCTTATAAATTTTTAGTCATCTAGTCAGGATGCAGAAACAACACCATTACGCTTAGGTGATCTGTTGCATGCTGCAAATAGCAAATACTAAAAAAGTGAATACACAAAGCCAGCAATTTACAAATAAGCTTCAGTGAAAATTATTCTTTAATACCTCTCAGTGAGTACCTCTGAATGTCAAAGATAATAGAAAAATGCAGCTTCAAATCAGCTCATGAATGATTCACTAATAATGGAATAATGTAAATTAATAATGGAAAATACTGATAATAAATGCATCAAACATTCCTAGTTACCTTTTGCAGACCTACAAACCAAAACTGCTTTCAGTTTGTCACCCCTGTGCTCACTGACTAGAGTCCTCTACTCCCGTCACTCTGAAGTAAGACTGAGTGATTCCACTGCTTTCAGGTGGTCCCAGTGGTACTGGGGTGCATGGGAGAAAATTGTGAATCCCACAGGATTCATACTCTTACAGAACTTTTTTCCAGGAGCTATGATCTCATAACCCTTACACTTCATTACAAGGAAGGGAGGGAAATAGAATAGTAATGTGGGGGAAAAACCCAAACCCTTCTCTAGTAGCTGCAAGGAGTGGATGAACCTGAGAATGTAGGGAAGGAGGAACAGGAGCAATAACAGCCATTGCTTAGTGGTTGTGTCAGGAACAGAGAATAGGGCAGATGTCCATACGAAGAACTTGAGCAGAAATTAGATGGCCAGGAAACAATGTGTCTGGTATGTTAGGACTAAAGCATCAACAGAGAGTGCTAGCAAATGTGGTCAACTGAATTTTTTAAATAAGGCATTGTTTGAGCTCAGTGCTAGCAAAACAGTAAAAATAAAAAGGAGAGGTGTTCTTTCTAATTTAGCATAAAATCTCCATAATATGTACAAAGCCCTGACTTCTCCAAGGACCTCATATATTTGTGTTCAGTTTGTTCCTTAAGAGTCTGCTTATCTATCTTCTATCCTTCAGCTGCTTCCTCCTCAGATTTTCTAGTTTCTGTTTCCTGACTGTAACAGGTCTTCAATTTATAAACCAGATTACTAAATGTGGAGTAGTTACGAGTAAATCTCACATTTTGTGGTACCTGCACTGCCTCTTTTAAGTTTGGAAAGAAACTCTATTGCTTATCTTCTGAAAGGACTCTTTGTTTGAATTAACCACCTTGCAATCTGTAGGAAAAATGCAACTATAATGATCAGGCAAACAAATATGCTGTATAATAATAATAAACTATTACAGGCATCTCCCACATTCTTCCCACTTGTCTGTCTAAACAAATCAATACAAAAGGAGAGATCCAGTAAAGGGTGAGATGAAAATCTAGTGCTTTGTCTTTAGAACAAGTCAAAACATAACAATGCAACTTTATTATGCATACTGTGGTTCATACAAATTGCATCCCAAATGCTTTACGGAGGTAGGTAATACTCTTTTAAAGTAAGATAATAATAACCACAGTCACATCCTTCTCTCTGGTGTAAATTGAAAGTAGCACTACTCAAATCAATATGTTTTACACTGATACAGAATTACTCAGAATCAGGCCCTGCTTAGGTAGCAGAGAAACTATGTATTTCCAATTGAGAATTGCAATGGAATGGTAAGTCAATGAGACAGAAAGACACAGGAAGGCAGTTTTCAGATAACATAAAACTTAAGTGAAGAAAGAGAGCCTAAAGAAGCAGCAAAGCAATATGAAAGAAGTATATCAGTGTTTTTAAAGTCAAGAGGAACAAATTGAAGCTCTACATAAAACAATTGTTGGAAGGATATATACGATGTTCTTGCCATCACACTGAGTAACTCAATGGGAGTTTTTCGTCAACTTTAGAATTCGAGACTGTATCACAAACCAGGGACCTGTTGCCAGGGTACAGACAGTATTCAAGGCAGAAGAAAAAGAAAGAGACAAGAAGTGAGAAAAGGTAAAGAAGAAATTTTAGCTGAGATTATATATAATATTTCTTTGGTACATAAAAGCACAGTAAGCTTCTCAATTCTGTCGGTTTTCTTTATCTAAGAAAGCAACAAAAAGTAAAAAGTAATGTTTTTAAAATCTCTGAAATGGCAGAGTTGTTTTAAAAGATGGGAGGTTGAAATAGCGGTACCTTTTACTACCAGCTAGCAGACTTCTTACTAATGCTGACATATTCCATTATGCAACTCTTGATTCTGATGTGGCCACCAGGATGTATCCATCAGACCTAATGCCTAATTCTGCTTCACCACATCTTATTTAGACATTCAAATACACATCATAAAGAAAAGATACGTTCTGTAGTTACTTACAGAATAATATCAACATTTGTAAGTGTGTCCTCTATCTGGAGACACAACACAAGTAAAATAAGCCTGTGTGACAAGTCTAAGGAGCAGCCTTTTAAACAGGAGAGAGAAATTTCCAAACTTCTGTATATTTAAGGATGATTCTTTTATTTGCAATATTAACTTCTCTCTTTGGGCAGTAGCTGTTTTTTAAACGCAGGTCAGCTGATTCTTCCTATAGCCATTGGCTGAGGAAAAAAACATTATTAAATAACAATGAAGTTTTCCGTAATTTATTTCCAGAATTTTGTGTTGCTTTTCCCAACCTTTTTTCTTGTGAGCTTAAAAGCACTCTCGTTTTCTCGTTCAAGGTGGAAAGGACATTGTAAAGGAGTCTTAAAAGTTAACTACTACCCATCATGCTTTTTGCACAGTATCTGCCGTTCTAACAGTGCGATGAGCCTGTTTCTGATAAGCCTGATTCTAAAAATTCTAAGCAGCATTCCCTTAAGAAAGAATGCATTTGGGAGATCAATACTTTTGCCTGATGGTCTTGTTGAACAGAAACCAGTGCATGCACAAAATCAGCTCAGCAGATGTGATTGTGAAGACTACCAGACCCCTACAAAGACAGAGGAATGCCTAATTAAGCTGGCTATCTGTACAGCTCTAAGGTGTGCCATTAGGCATTGCACTTCACTTTGCTCACACAGGGGCTGTGTGAGCCGCGCAGTGGTATTCTGTGTTGTGTTTCAGCCCATTTATGTTGCTCCTGAGAAGTTAGGGGTAATTTAGCTATTAGATCTTTTACTCTTTGTCCACAATGGAGCATTAATCAAGTGAAGATGACAGCTATGTCCTGCTTAGAGAATTCCCCTGGCAGCCCCCGGGCACCCTGCAGAGAAATTATTAATGTATGACAAACCTTTGCCAACATTTGGCACCTCGATTTTGTTGCCTGGTCTGTTTTCTTATGTAGATGGCATTGTCAGCTTTCTTGATGGAATTGGAGACGCTATTTAATTTCACTGCATAAGGGAGAGAGAAATCCATTAGTGTTTGTAGCCTGTCAGAGAAGATTGTGTCACTAGCTAGTATAAACTACACATATGCCAGATTGTTCAGCAGAAACTGAAGTGGCAGGAAACTGCAGGTAATAAGGTCACATGGAATTTATCCTCCTTTATGCCTCATAGAAAGCTGCATCACTTCAGGAAAAATCACAAAATGCACACACTTCTCCACAGCTGTCATTGAAAGCGTAACAAAGGTTGTGCTGAAATAGAGCAAAAGTATAATGCTTGGGCTAGACACTTCAAGGGAATTTAGGCACCAAACTGCTCTTTTAAAAGCTAAAATGCCCACTACGTCAAAATGTTAAAAGGGGCTACTTCCCTCAGCACTTGCATTTCTGCTGTAGAACCGTGTAACAGCCAAGAACTGCACTACATCAGGTCCTAGCAAAATTTGCAAAGCAGGTATTTCCCTGCTAGAGCCAAGGTAGACATACTGAGAGAACACCTGTCGATGGGTGAAGAACAGCTTGCTTTGCCCAGCTTGTTTTGCTCATACGAGATAAATTTCTCCATATTACGATATGAAGGAAGGATTTCAGATGGGATCTTCTATTTTTTCAAGAGAGTTCTTGAATAATTGAGCAGCTGGGATCCTGGGATAGGTGTCTCTCGTCTCGAGTGAAACAATTCTGCTTTGCACAAATTTTTTAAGTATTCAGTAGGCAGTGGTAGGAAAGAAAGACCAACTGCATAGCTTTGCAGTAAAGATATTCATGTGGGAGAGTCAGGTTCAAATCCTTTCTCTGGTGGTTATTCAGTCAGTTACAGAAAGCAAAGCAGCTTCAGTGGGACCACTGACAGAGACCTGCCTGAGAATATTAGTCCTGCTGTGAAAACTTTTTCCTGAGTGATGGGAGAGTGAAAATCCCTGCTGCAGACCTGCAGAATAAACTGAGACCAATTTCCTGTATTCCAGGTCACAGAATCACAGTATCCCAGGGGCTGGAAGGGACCTCTGGAGAGCATCTAGTCCAACCCCTCTGCCAGAGCACCACCTTTCTGAGCAGCCTGTGCCAGTGCTCTGCCACCCTCAAAGTAAAGAAGTTCCTCCTCATGTTTAGATGGAACTTCCTATGTTCAAATCTGTGCCCATTATCTCTTGTTCTATCACTGGGCACCACTGAAAAAAGTGGTGCCTGCAGATGACTCTGCTGGCCACTGAAGCGCTTAGGAAAAGGCTGCCCATTACTCTGTGATAATGTTCCTCACTGTGAATCCTAAATGTGAGAGGCATTTCTCTATCCTCTGTTAGCTGATGATTCCCTTTGGTGATAATTCCACAGCACTTCCTTCAATTTCCTCAGCATTTCTTAGAGAACAGGCTTCTATCTGCTCCGAATCTTGTCAGTCAATACCTAACTATGCTTGTGCATGTACAGAAAGCACAGACCATGCAGTCAGACCAATGACTACATGTGATTTAGCTCTTTTCTCTGTGACCAGCACCAGTTTAGCACCTCTGGATTGCAGCCATTCTGAGCTGCACTTGAGTTTGAATGTCATACAAGACTTTCTAAATACAAAGTACCTAACCTGGGGCTATGCATTTCCACTATGCATTAGGAAATGTAAAAGTTTGGCATGGTAGTGCTGAACATTCGTTCTTGCAAATTGAAGTCTTAATATAAGGAAATTCTTGGCATTGCAAGACATACTTTACTGGGTTCTTTCACAAATTATACATCTTTTTCCATGAGAGAAGTGTTTAGACTCCATAAAATATAATTAAAGATGGGTTTGTGATACTTTTGTTATCTCACAGTGAACATTTCAGTAAGATTCTTCAGCATGGAAAGATGAATCTGACCCTTTTAGTGTAGGATATAGTATTTGATTATCTGATTACCGCAGCTAGTACACTTTACCATTTCTGATTTTCAAACTGATTGCAGAAGACCTGTGGTAGTGGTTTAAAGTCAGCCCACTAAAGAAAATGTTACTATTAATTCATTCAATACCCTTTTACATATGTAAAATAACATTAGGATGATATATTACTAGGCATTTTGGCTAAGTCAGTGGCAGCAACGTACAGGTGGTAAATCAGAATGCTTTTAAGATGTACTAAACTTGCTGCAGTTTGCATTGCCCCAAAGCTAATTGGTTTTTTTCATGATGTTAATAATACACTATCTTCAGTGTTTTAGCTAACTCTTTCAAAATCATAGTTTTGCCAAGCCTAATGTTAATCATAGCTTAGTTTGTTTACCTGTTCATATGGACATACAACTTTCTCCTCCAGTTTTTTTCTCTCTTACAGACACACACAAAAATGAATACTCATAAGCTTTACACATGGAATGTTCTACCAGTGGATAGTAGTATAATTCTATACTAATGGCAAATAGCCAATGCAAGTCACTGTCTACCTGATGCATCTTACAAAAAACTCTGGCATGCTGTATATAACTCTTGATAGATCAATCCTGAGTTCTCCTGTCTGAGATGTGTCTAGGGCCAGTCTCTCCTCCACAAATATTGCACAGAACTCCTTTGTTCTGTTGGAGAAGCCCCAATGAGATGATCTAAAACTGCTTAATAGCAGGTGTTTCAACTTACATTATCAATACATAGATTAATGTGCAAAAGACTCCCTTTCAATGTTTTCTTTTGCTCACATTTCTTTTTCAACTACTCATTTTCATACTACTTAGATGAGTTCTCTACCATCTCCTAAATTTGAATCCTAGTTTTATTGAGGTTAATCTTTTCAGTCTTCTCTGAGAGTTCAGAAATGTTCTTTTTAGTCACAACAAAGTTTCCCTTTTCCAACAAAAACAAAGGTAGACTCTTCCCCCTCTTTCTGTATATAATTTTTAATTATCTCCTTGCTCCTACTTCTGAAAGTAGGATTAGTGGTCCTTTTTTGTTGTGAGCTGACCAGTGATTAGTACATTGGAAAATGAGAGAGATCCAAATTCTGATGAATATGATAGCCTTCTCAAGCTAAATCTAACAAAGTATGTGGATACCAAAGTACAGCCTCAGTACTAATTTAAATACCTAAGTCCAAACTTAAGATTTCCAAAACCTTTTCACCTGATACAAACTCTGGAGACACCTAAGTTTTTCCTGTAGATAAACCAAGTGCTTATTTGTGGCATGCTCACAGCATGGCGACTGTTTAAAATTATTTACCTTGGTATCAACAAATTAGGGGTTTTTCTATTGCCTCAGAGGTAGCTCAGTGTGGTAAGCATTCTCACAGCAGTCCATCTGAGCCCTACACAAATGATCTGTATAATCCTTCCAGTCTAGTTATGGTATTTACCAATTTAGTGATTAAAGCAACCATACTGATATTAGTGACATCTTCAAGCAAAGAGGAGTTGTACATCCTCTCTCTTACACTCAGCAAATGCAATAGAGGAGAAGAAGAAGTTCTAATCATTAGCTTATTGTATAAATCAGCAATGGAAACATGAGTTCTCTAAAAGAGACTGCAGCAGTCATAGTACATTTATTGGAATCCTGTCGTGGTTTGGCCTCAG
>VZSF01001845.1:0-92293 GCA_013398295.1 Chionis minor
GCAGTTTCCATTCATTTTCTATTGGTCTATATATGTGATTCTTATCCTCTTGTACTGGCTTTTTTGTATTCAGCTCTGAGGGACACCACTCTTTCCTTTACTTAGGTATGTGATTTGTTCAGAGAGGTTTGATAGCAACCAGTGAGGTTGTTGGGGTTTTTTTAAGTAAAACTTATCTTTTCATTTCTTTTCCTCACCACATCTTTTTTTGGGAAAAAGTAAAGTGAGATAAAAAGAGAAAAACCTACATTTTTTGAAATTATTTTCTCTTTTTATCCACTCTGTGTAGTTGAAATGATTTTTCAGGTGAAACAGACTTCATGAAATGATCTATTTAAACATTTCAATTTGAAATATTTTTTAAAAGGCAGTTTCTTTCTGGAATAACTGTAATTGGCATGCTGAATTTTGAACATTTTCTTTTACAGAAAGAAAATAATGTATTACGATTTTTTTTTCCTATTCAGTAGGAAAATTGAGAACTTATATAACTCATTATCTGTTTGATTGAATTTTTTAATCAAAATTTTATTGGTCTAGCAATTGGTAACCCATTTCTCTATATGAAGATGAATAGTTTATTGTCATTGATAAATGGTCTTACGTGATATTACAATTAACAACAAAATCCCCCATTGTATTAATCGACCAAATGAAAACTGGAATTACTGGATATTCAGACAGCAATTGACAATTATCAAGTTAATGGTAAAAGGTAATATGTTAAGCTGATATCAGGTTTAAAAAATGTTATCAAAGTAAATAATAGTTTAGTCATTAAAAGGCAGAAATAGGTATTAACTGAGTCTCCTCATATGCCATCCACTGCTAGCAAAACCATGCCTGAATAATAGGCTGTTATTTTCTGGTAGGAGATGCTTTTTGGCTCTCAGCCCTGCAGACAAAGTCCTAGGGAGAAGTTCTTTGCCTATAAAAAGATGACTAACCTGATTAATTTTCAAAACTGGCTTTTGGTTTTTTAGTAGCACTGCATTTTTGAAGTCCAGGTTGCTGTATTCTGTGTAGTGGACACTTCCTATACTGGTCTTCTGTGTTCTCACAGAATAATTATGTATGTCTCAATGGAATCTAAAGATTCTGCATGACAACTAGAAACCAGAATGTTAGCTAAAAGGAAAGGCTCTCATCATAGGATGTGACTTTGACATTATTGAGAGATTTAATTATCTTCTATGCTAAAAGTAGATGATTTATTATATTTGTGAAATATACAGCTTCAGAACTTACCCAGGGTGAGAAATTCATTAGTTAACTCATGTCTTCTGTAACCTTTAGTGGGGTTAGTGCTCTTCACTGAACATTTTCTGCAAATGCACATGCAAATACACACATAACTCATAGGATTGCACGTTCAAAATCCACTGAGATATTCTAGGGCATGCTTCAGTCAATTGAAATGTCATTAAAGAAAGGGACAGTAATAGGTATCTTCTGAAGAAAATTGCATGTGCAGTGTCTTCCAAGGTCACAACTAAAGGAAACCAACAAGTGCTGCATCCAAGACTGAACTGTTCCTGGATGTGCACATCCAGGGCTTTAGGAAGCCAGAGAAACTCAGTAAGTGAGTTGCTTAGAGACCTGAAGATTAGATAGAAGCTGAGGGTGGTCTTTCAGTGTCTCAGTTTTTGTCTTATATTTCTAATCTTGCTATAAATCATAATCATACATATAGGCATTCACCTCTTGCCTGAATTTTGGCCAATGTAATTATTCTGTATTGGCTCTCGCTTGTCTTCTGCTCTAAGTCTTTATACTTCTTTAATCCAAAAGAAGAACAGTTACATGAGCCAGAACAATAAAAGCATCAAGTAAACTGAACTTTAAACACACATTTAGAATACTCTCTGTGGAAATTGCTGAAGTATAAAACATGTCCTTGTCTCCCAGATTTTTAAAAGATTCAGGTTCTGATTCTCAGTCGCATTGTCACTTTAAGAGTAATAAAACAATTTGTATCATTAAGGGTCTATGGAGTCCTAGACTTTAGAGATGTACCTAGATGGATCAGTTTTTTCAGATTGTGCAGCTTTTTTTGTTTTATATCCATTACTTAGTGAGTGATACTGAGAATGACATTTCTTAGTTTATAAATGACATAAAAGTAAGGGACCAGTAAACATGGGGAAGGCACATTTTTAAAGAGCTGAAGGAAATGAGAAATGTTCTTTGAATACACAAAATGCAGAAGAATAGCAAGACTGCAAAACTAATCAAAGGATGAGTGACTGCTAAATGAAAAGATACTACAGCATCTGACCTTGAGAAAAATTGTGTGCAGTGGTGAAGAAATCCCTAAAGTCTTCATCTCAACTTGGTGCCACTGCACCAAGTAAAACATAAGAAACATTAAGTTGCATTGTTCAAGAAGCACAAAATAAATCACAAAAAGTAGAAGTAATGATGCATGAAGCTCTGAGTTCATCCCAGATAATACTGTCTCTGCTGGTCACCAGTACTCCTTTTCATATTAATCAGTGTTATGTACTTTTTTTTTTTCTTTTAGAAGACTGTTATGAAAAACAGATACAGCTGATACAAATACGAGTAAGCTTTGGCTATGAATGTAAACGGAAAACATGGTGTGCTAAAAGAGGCTAAAAGACAGACCAAACTAAAATAATGCTTGGAATTACAGCAGAAACAATAATATGCTGTTCCTTTCTGTCTATAAACAGACAGTAACTTAGGAATGTGATTCAAAGGAAATTGTTAGCAAAAATCACAAATTAAATGTTAAATGGTCAGACAGTATGAAGCACAATGAAGGTGCATTACTGGCAGAAAGCCTTGTCAGACATAAAAAGGAGCAGAACTCTTCTGTAGCATGCCTACTTCAGCTAAGCTCTATGGTTTGACTACTTTTTTAATAGTGGAAATCTGTTCTAAATGTACCACTGAATTCCAACTTCCCTGGAAGTGCTTATCTGCCAAAATCAATGACAATTACGTCTATTATTCCTATATTTTATATGCCTGAACTGAGAAATTGTTTTTGCAGTTTGAGTTTAGTACCTAACTTCACAGTGAAGGAAAGTCTGAAGCAGGGACTACTTAAACTGTGTATGTATGTACCTGTATGAAACTTACTTCTTACCCCAAACTCATTTGTAGACATATATGCTTAAGAACAGATAGTGCCTAAAAAATAGAAGTTGGTCATCTGTACTTGTATATACACTTATATGCATACATGTTAGTCCTAATTGCAGAAAGCATGCTCAGAACTAGGAGAAGAAAAGATTTAAAACCTCTTCATCCTGAAAGGCTTTAATCTAGAGCTGCTGTATCTGCAGCCATCGGGTAACAGAAGGTGGTTGGGCAGAACAGCCCACTAGTTCAAGCGTTGAAGTTCAGCTATAGCAGAAAGAAAAAGGGAGAAATCAGGGAGTAGGTTCAAGACCTCTCAGGGAAAAGGGAAAACCAAAGTGCATTCATCCATACAAGTGCTGAATGGTAGCTAAAACCTGGGGAGAATCCTTATGCAGAAGGAATGCATAAACAATAATTCCATCAAAACTTAACACTAACAAGGGGAGGGATTAAGTTTGAGACAGTCTTCAGAATTTTCCATTATCTGAGGCAGGTTCTTTCTATTATTAATTTATTTGCATTTTCAGATCTTATTTTTAGTCACTAGCTTCTCCTCAGACATTTTACAGGAGATGTCTACATATTCAATAGTGCAAAAACTAGCTGAAAGCTATTAAATTAATTTTGGATAACGTGGCGGGCACAAATTTCTACTACATTAATTTCTACAGAGCTCCACTGCGGAAGCAGTTTGCAGCCATAGATCTCTGACACTAGATATTGTAGAGGTCAATAGTGGAATGCAAGAGAGCAACTGCTACCAAAGAGACTGAAGAAACAACTAAAAAGATGAGATCATGCATATTTCACATCTCGGGCACTGACAAGACCTAAGCTAAATTTACTTGTGATCTAGATTGAGATGTAACTCAGAAGTAAGTGTAGCCCTCATCTTGTCCTTAGTTCTTATGAAAGCACTCTCAAGTTAATGGAATTGCATAAGCTATGTGTAAAGGTACTATATGTCACTAAAACAGATTGTACTTAGACACATGATTCCTAATTTCATTCATAAACACCTTACAGTTGAACTTCCAGAGTGTTACCCTGTGTGTCTTTACCTTGATTAAGGTTTGATAATAAATCTGTCTGAAATAGTATTAGTAAAATACAGAACAAAAAGAAAGCGCCCCAAACTACACTCCTACCTTCTTGCTAAAATCAATTACTTTTCATAAATATATGTGATTAAAGCAAGAAAAAATTTTAATATTCTAGTCAATTTCTACCATTTTGTTTTTAAAGTATAGGTTTTTTCACAGGCATTCCTATGGAGGTTCCTTGAAAACTGTTATACATATGCCTGTTTTATATATATGAATATTAATTTGTTGCCTGAAAATAAGAGCTTATTTCCTTCTGGCTCAGTTATCTGGCTTTTTATCTTCAGTAAAATCCTGGGTGCAAGTTTGCTTATTTTCTTTGACGTGTTTTCACAGTTGTGAATAACAGCATACACTGTGGACTATATATGTGTAACTGTGAGCAGTTTGGTCTTGCAATTGGCATTTAAACAGAAATTTTAAATGCTTGACATAATTGTTTCTATTACTTTCTATTCTAATATCTCAGTAGCACATGCAAAGCATGATTGGGATGGGCCTGATTCTATCAGCACGAAACACATCGTATTCCTTACTGCAAAGGTCTTATCAACAAAAAGGAAATGATAACAGAAACGGACAATTTTATGACTAAAATAGTGAGCTGATATGCTTCTGATAATCATTCAGAAGAACTAAAACTACAGGATACCAAGGGACAGGTTTTGTGTAGTTCTTTTCAAGGTTGAAGTATACCTCAGATATAAATGCTGAAATTCAGCATGGTACAAAAAGACACATTGAACCACATAAGCTCACTTAGTATATTTCTCAAGAGTGAAAAATTAAATATTGCGTACATTTAATGATGGAAACTGTCCGTTCATTTTCACTTAACAATTTTTAGTCAGTGCTAAGCTAGTATTTCCTCCTATGTGTATTGTTTTGTTTGGACAAAATTTGAAAGAAAAATTCTGAGTAAACCTGAGAAAGGCTAAAAAGAAATAGTAATTTAATAAAAGCCATTGCTAATGATTGACTCCCTTTAAGCTGTTAACTAAACAATCTCCAGTGCATGCAGTAAATTGCCTTCATAACTCTGGAAACAAAACACACAGAAGAACCTTTTTTTTTGAATGAAATTCTTTAGTATACGGAAGTCCTACAGATTAGGAGAGTTTAAAAAAAATTTTTAAAACCCCAACCAAAATAAAAACAAGCAAATAAACAACTACAAAAAAATCCCCAATCAGCTAAGAAAATTAAAGGGAAATAACTTTTAGGAGTGGATAGCACGTTAGTTAGAAATTAGCTGTCTCTTGTCTCTGGAAAAAAACCAGCAAACCCCTCAAGAAATGCGTTTTTTCGAAGTTGTCATATATGAGCATCCAACTTATTTTTCTCAGCTGCAAAGAACAACTAAGCATGTCACTCTAAGTCTCTAAGAAGAAACTGTTCTTCAGAACATGGTAGCTATCTGCATGGCATAGTCACACACACACACACACAAGTTAACAGGGACCATAATGTTTTAATCAGAAATGAAAAAATCTGGATCCATATTTAGGAGTCTTGCCTTTCTGGTATCGAGGCAAACATTTACATGTTGCTCTGTTGGCAGTTATTCCATGACACCTTAACATTTCCTTTGGATATCTGATGAAATATTTTCTGCTCAATAAACATTAACTGCTTTATTGCCCAATTAAAAATAGAATCCATGTCTTTGAAAGTAAGGTTTTTATCATCTAGTCATAATGCGCATTTTTTGCATTCAGGATTTACAGAATTCTTGTGCAGCACAGAAAATACCAGAAGAAAACTGAAGCCTGTGAGTGAACATCTTCTGTTGTATTTCAATGGACAAAGAACAAAGAAAAGTGTAGTGAACAAATTCAGAAGAAACACAAATAAAGAATCATAATAAAACTGTAATGCTTTGTAATTTTTTAGGGTTTGCCAAAGCCCAATCCTGGGTATCTGTGCGCTTGAGTGTCCACAAGTTGCACTGTGGACAGCTATGCTGCTTTGCTGTGCTTCATGCATTTTTTTTCACATTTCAGAGACCTGACTCCTGATCCGCATCACAGTACAGGGACTTCGTGTCTGACATTACAATACTGTGACTTCTTACTGTCATGCAGCTTCAGCTGCAGAGAGCAGAGTTTTTTCTGACTTTTGTCAATGTAATATCCGATTCACCTCATAGCTTTGGTAACACAGTGTGACTCCTTGCTTGCAGAGCTCAGAATAGTACACTGAATGCATGTGTTTGTGTGTGTGTGCACGTTCATCTGTTGTGTTTTGGCAGGCTTACACAGGGTCTCAAATATCTGCAAGGTACTCTTAAAATAATACAGATTTTAAATGTTTCATTACAAAATAAACTAAAATACAGCCATCACAATACCCAAAGGAAAAGGTTAAAAGAGTTGGAACAGTCAGGTATCTAAATATAGAACAAATGTGGAAAATAAAAGAAATGAAAGGCTACATTATACTAAGAAATACAGTGTATGCAAGACCACCATTCTCTGGCACTGAGGTCAAAAATATATGGAAAGGCCCATGTGCGTGCTACTAAATTCTCCTGTCATCTGAATCAAAGCTGTACCCAAACTGCATATTAAGAGTAGTCTCTGAGCCATGTTATCTTGACTGTGCCTTGTAGTTGTTTGGGTAAACACTATCTGGCCAACACCAAATCCAGGCCACCCTAACAGTTAGGTGATCAGTTCCAGTGCTCTAAGAAATGCTATCGCATTTTTGGTTTATTGTGATAAACTGTGGCATAACTACTGACAACATAGTTAAACAAAAGAATATTTAAGGTCAAACTTTTCTGACTTTTTTATTAGCTATGTTTTCTTCTCATGAAAGAAAAAACAACCAATAGTATAGTCAAAAGACAAAGAGTTTATTTACGAGCAACGGAAAGAAGTATTAAACTGAAAATACAAAAAAAAACACAGTGCAGGGAAATTTTTCGTGTCACTGCAGTATCTAGCATACAGTACTTTCCAGATACGGTGATTATTACTTTCTTGCCAGATATACAGGAAACAGTGTCCCCTATCTTTTCCATAGAACAGGTAGTACAGGAAATAATGCTCCGTTATGATAGTCCAACTATGACTAAAGTAATAAGCTAATTTCACTAAGCTAGCCTACCAATGCAAGTCCTTGTGCTATGTTCTGGCCATAGCTCTGTCATTTCTCTTCTATAAAAAGAATGGTTTTAAATCACCATTTTTATCAAGATAGCATCTCCTATGACATCTCATCTTACACAAATAGCTTCAGCACATATGAGACACTGACCTATAGTGTCATCTCTTTGTTTGCAATTTAACAGCAATTTTAGACTGTATCCCACTATTGCAAAAGCCTTCCTTTGAAAATCCCTCTGACTCATGGTTATCATCCTATCAAAATGCAACTACTGCTTCAGCTGGTGCAGACTTACTGAGCTACTTTTGACCTAGAAACCATACTGTCACAGCTATTGGGAAGACCCCTCAAAAGAAAAACAGAAGAAATCAATCATTTTGCTCTTTGTTGTTGCTCTGAGGTTGACTTTGAGTAGCTTAAAATGGACAGGAAAATAGTCTGCATAAAATTTAGTATTGTCTGCACTTTTTGGAAAATTCTCTCAGGAATGGCTGCCAGAGGTCCTTGATGAAAGCGTAAGCAGACATCCGAAAGTTTTGTATTTGTTTCCTTTTTTTTATCAGTAGTTCAATGAAGTTACTAATATTATACCTACTAATCCAGTCAAAATTTTTAATCTGTTTTTTTGACATATGCTACTATTTTGGCTGTCACAGTGTATACATTTTTGAGGTGAGGAGCTGTGAACCTAACTCTCATTACCCTGAAATTTTCTTTTCACAGATGCCCATCTGAACTTTTACAAGTTCTAGTGCCTTGTCAACTTTTTCATTTATTAAATCAGTTGAGAAGAAGGAGATTCCAATTCTGTTGCAGCCTAAGAGTTTGTGGGCATTTCACTTCTTGACATATCCCTTAAAATCCCACATAAATAAAGGCAAAGTTTGGTCTGTATTTTCAGAACATTGTTCATTTTGCTTTTGGACTGTTCTTGCAGGCAGATGGAGATAAGGTAACTCCATAAAATAAACTGGTTGAATCAACTACAGTACCTCTGAGTGAAACAGCATACTGACCTAATCCCCATACTGAGGGGAGCTTTTGGGGACACAACAGTTTAGAAAACATGCGTGGACACACTGTATGTAAATGTTCTTGACTGATTACTGTCATCTAATTCCTCATCAACAAACCAATGGAATTTGGTTTGACAACCAATTGGTTGGTCATCAACAAACCAATGGAGTAATTAGCCTTCTGCCTTCTGTTCCTGACCAATATGAGGGAGCAGTGAGGGCTGGCTGCTCCTTAAGGGACAGGGAGCTGAGGAGTCACCTCCATGGCCAGGCCAGTCTGGGCCTGGCTGGTATCAGAGCCAGGGGAGGGGGCAGGCCCAGGGTTGGAAGCCATCAGGCCTAGACTGCCTGATGATGGTGATGATGATGGTGATGGTGGTGGTGATGATGATGGTGGTGGTGGTGGTGGTGATGATGATGATGATGATGATGATGGAAGGCCAAGACTGGGCTGGGACATCAGCCTGTGTGTGGGGTCAGGACCAGGCCTGGTGAGAGTAACCACAGTCTACCCTGGGAAGGCCGGGCAGGGCCATGGGGATGGGGACAGTTTGAGGCCAGGACGGGACATAGGCCTGAGGGGGGCCTGGCCTGGCAAGACCCATGGCCGGGCAGGACCCATGGCTAGGCTGTGAGGAGCTGGAGACCGGCCTTGCTGCAGTGTCGCTGGGATAGGGGTGTTGGCCCTGGGGGCTGACATGGGTGGTGTCCGGGATCATGGGCAGAGTGCAGGGAGAGCCCTCAGGGTTGTCCTCAGGGCCCTGACAGTCAAGGTAATAGTCCATAAAAACAGGTTATGCTCGGACGTAAAATGAGATCAATTCATTAGCTAAATGCTTTCAGTGTCAAGTGGTATTAATGTGGTTTTTCTTTAGAAATTGTATACTTTGAATATTTTTATTAACTTGTTTGAGACAAGATCTCAGTATCTGTTAGAGTCTTAACTGTTATATTGATGGTTTCCTTTTTAGGAAAAAGAAAAGAGCAAAACACTTCTGAACATTAAACGCCGGATGAATCGTAAATAAGTAGCAGTATTTATGTGATAAAAATAAGTTTAAAAAAATTAGTAGTAGGGAAAAAAATATTTTGGATAAAAATAAGAAAAAGAAGCACAAGGAACTAAGTTGATTAGAAAAAAGATAAAATGTACAGAATCATGAGAGTCTTGTTCAACTTACAAATGTAAATTTAACATTGTCAATCAGGAATAACATCAATAATATCAGAAGAATTACACAAGTGTGAATTACAGGTCCCTAAGAAATGATTTTTTACCGTAGTGAGTAGGAGAATTAAACAGTTCAGATATGATGAGTAAAAAAAATTCTGAATATGGTAAGAAAGCAGATGACTCCCAGCTACCAATTAAGGGAGAAATAGGCAGACAGAGTTGTAATGAAAATAAAACATTCAAAATGCATGAAGACATTAAATAACCTTTTGAAGCATGTGATGCATTCTAGCAAAATATATTTGCAGAACAGGAAGATTCAGATAAGAGCAATAAAATGTCAACATTTGTGAATAACCTCCAAAGTATTTCAAAGTTAGACAGAGCTTAAAACTTTCATAGAAAACTTCAGAAATACTGGCTTTTATCCTGTAACTGAAACCAGCACTGGTAATGGAGATTTTTTTCCTCTTCCTTTTTCCTTTCCTTTTCTTTTTCCTTGCCCTTCCTTTTTTCTTTCCCATCTATTTTCCCTTCTCTTTTCTCTCCCTGATCTTTAAAGAAAGTCTGAACAAAATATTGCATTCCTCAACATATAATGAACACCATTCTACTTGATCTGAAGGATCTTGGTTTAAGTGACTTATTCATCAATCAAAATCAAGCATTTAGCTGTGCATTTTCAGCTCCAACCTTAATTCTGCTATTAATTATTACTAATTTTGTGACCTCACAGCAAACACCTTCATTAATGCAGGATGTGTTACCCTTGAGCTCCTTAACTTGTTTATTACTTTTTACCTAATGCTTATATGCATAGAGCAAGATTTATATTTCGCTAATGGTAACCCATTTACATGCAAAGATATACATACAGATTGAACTAGAGGACTTTAAGCATAGTACAAGTGGGAATAGTTTTGTCATTTGTGAGTGTCTTTCTCATTAGGACTTCATCATCCTGATGTCTCCTCACTTTCCACTAAAAGCTGGGTTTTCACTTTTTTTAAATTTTTTTCTTTCTTTCTCTGTCCACACATACCTAAGTATTTACAGCAGACCTATAAGCTCTGGTTTTCCTAGTCACTCTCTGGAAAAGCCTTACGAGTCATATGTCTGCATTTCTATTAATCCCTTGCTCTATCCACACATGTCCATGTCACTGTCTTCTATTATTTTAGGAGATATTAAACAAAGAAAAATTCGGGATATATTTCAAGAGTATACTGCAAACAGAACCATAATCACATTGCTCATTCTCCTGGCTGACCATAAGCAATGATGGTTAGTTAGCTCAAAGTAAACAGCTGTCAGTATGATAATCATGATGAAAAGATGACTGCCAATGTGTGAGCTGGAGGATGTTTTATTATGCTGACACAGTTAGCTTGATACCTCCTCTGACAGGCCTTTGTTACAGACTTTTAGCGGCGATCTGAGCTTTTAGACAGAAATATCAAGGAAGGTCATGCAGTCCCAGATCACATTTGGGACTGACTTTTTCTAGTGAGCCCTCTGACTCTCACTGTCTACATAATGAGACCAGTAAAGATATATTTGTAGGAACAGAACTAGAGTGGGAGGAATCTATTCCTATGTGTGAACTCTTTTCGGAATGACGAAGGAAGATTGATGCAAAATAAGTTTTCTCCATGCTAAGTCTACTGCAGATGCTCTGCAAGTCTTATATTTGTTGGGTATGCCTGTGTGAACAAAATAGAAACACATTTTTAATAGGAGGAAGCAAAGCTAATGATCTTTATTTTGGCACTTTCTGTGCCAAAAGCACTTTGGTGCTTTTCTGTTCTAATTTTGACAAATTAGAGAAAGCATCATTCAAGTCAGATTTTTAAAAAGGACATAAAAACACTTTTTTTTTTTTTTCACTAACCTGATAGCCTTGTACAAAAAGAGAACTTGACTCAGAATAAATTTGAAGGCAGAACAAATAAGGCTAGACAGTTACAGTATAACTCTCTGGAAAAGAACATTCAGGGGTTTAGGAGAGGTAGAATCATGCTGGAAATGCTGACAGTTCCTAAAGAAAGCAAAGCCAACAAGGGCAAAGTCACAAAGAAGAAGCACCAGTGTGAGGCAAGAAAAGGTCAAAAGTTCTGACATTCGCACTTAAATGAACATACCTAGAAGGAAGTTTCTTTTGATATTAAATCAGATTGATTAGTGTTTGTCAGAATGTATGCAACAAAGCAGCAGAGAACCAATGATGTTTTATAAGAAGGACTTTTGAGGTCAGCCATTACAATACTGCATCTTTGTGCTATATACCTGACTGGAGAAATACAGCAGAAACTGCTTTAAGCATTGACAGGCACTAGCTTGTAAGTAAAAAATAGAGGGAACACGTCAAAAGGACTCTTAGGTTTTATAGTATTAATCTCCTCAGAAAATATTGTACTTAATGAAATTACTGCATGCTTGTCATAACTTAATACTTTGATAAAATTAGACATTGGTGCTTTTCTGTTCTAATTATTTTTCAGATAACGTCTCTTTAGCCATTTCTGAAACCAATAAAAATCAGGCTATATTTCAGGTTAAAATGTTTATGACAGAACCCACTATATATATAAAATTTAATTTTATTCCTATATGGTTTAAAATCATTTCTTAATTTGACGGAAATTTTAAAGCCCGAGAGAAATACATTTGCTCTAATATTTGCTTTATATGCTTCTATAGGCAGCTCCTGTCTATTCCCACATTATCAGCACAACAGCCTTGTGGATGGAAGGCAGACAGGATGCAGGGCATACAGTGATTACATGGTCTCAGGTACTGCTCTTTCAGGATAGCAGAGACATAGTCTTGAGGATCCTGATTAAAAAAAATTCCAGTAATCAATGATATACCACAGTTTTTTGAAGATTATAAGCCTAGACTCTTATAACACTTAAGTTCATAGCTGTTTCTTAGTACAGACTTGCCCAACATCCACAATGTTGAAATGTAGGCAAGTGATGTAGCCATAGACAGGCTGTACTCCAGACTTTCTGAAGGAGCAGGCTGCGTTTTCTTTAAGTGGAGACAGTTAAGTGAAGCCAGAGCTATACTGTTGCCGAGCCCATCCCATCGGGATTCAGAAGATAACTACTTCAAGAGCAGCCTGTGCTTCTCCCTGCATATGAATGAAGCACTGCCAGAGGGTAACAAAAGGTTTTTCCCCGACACCTATCAGTCAGGAAGACTGCATGAAATACATCTTGATGGAAAGCAAATACATTTTTTGCTACATTAATTAAGAGAAAAACTGTCCTAATAAATTTTTTTGCTAATAATCATCACATAATGGTACAATAATGATACTATAAAAATATGACTGTGGTTGTTATCACTGAAGATGTTAATTTAATGCTTTATTATGTATGTGCTGGTAATACCACCTCATCCTTTTTTGTTTGCTGTGACAGACGTTGGACTGCTGAGTATTTTTTCCATGCAGTTAAATATGGAGAATAAAGACATACTTAAAGGAGAAAGGGTGCTACTGATGGTGATATTTAAATAACACCTCAGATGAATAGAAAGAATCTGCGAAACATTACTACACTGTTTCAACATGAAATAATGTTTGGTTTATTATCTGAAAAGCAGAAGATAATTTCTGAGATTTTTCCATGGAACAGAAATCTGAAGGCCAACCTTTGTTTTCTGTTTCAAAAAAAAATTGTATTTGTCTGGCTTGTATGGCAAAAGTTCTGGTGCTTTTTACGTAACTACCCACGTCCCCCGCTGTTTTGGTTTAATTAAGCGTGTTCTCCTTAGGCTCAAATGGTCAAATAAATGATGATTGTGATTAAAATCTGAGTGATCTATATTAAAAAAAAATAATCTGAACCTCTTCCTTGATCTTTATCATGACCAATGCATAACGTTGCCTCTGTTTATCAGAGCACTAAATATCAGTGATTGTTTGTACCCCCCATAGCATTGCATGCTGGTATCTGTTATATTTGAATGCTTCTTTATATAACAGAGCATTTAAAAATCACCATCTGTTCTGTGTAATGCTTATTGGCATATTGATTAATGGTACTATTTTTAAAAGTCCAGAATATGCATAGATTAAGCATGTTTTACTCTGTTCTAGAGTCAAGGTTCAGATCTGCAGAAATATCAAGTGCACAGAAAACAATGATAAAATCTGTCCACCATATCAGACATTCAAAAGAAAAGTAAATTGAGATGTGATGTGGATAGTTTGGTTGTGCAGCTGGACAACAGCTGAAGTTTGTCAGGTAATGACTGCTTTTGCAGAGGAATGTCGCACACAGACTCCTAACCACCAAGACACCAAAACACTTTTTCAGGGAATATATTTATGAGCTTAATGAATGACAACTTCTCATATAATCTTGCTGCATGGAAATACAGTTCTAATATATTAAGGTTATTAAGGGATAAGAGTATAAAATCTGTATTATCTGATTAATAACAAAACATTGGATAAGATTCTTTATCTATACTGGTTTGTGTTCTTAAAGATAAAAGACACTAACAACAAAAAGATATCTCTCATTCCAAAACTTACATTGGTGTGTTAGAACCCAAATATAGCAGCATAGAATGGGCAAGAATTTAAGGAGTTAGCAAACACCTGACTGAGATTACGTTATAGGCAGTGACTATAGAGCCTTGGGAAAGAGGTCTAGTTTATTCATTTGAAAGAAAAGACTATATTGGCAGTTGCTGAATCTGATCGCTCAAAAGCCATGAGGCTACGACGGCACGATGTTTAAGGAACAGCCAGTAGAGAGACTGAGCATGAACACTATACATATATACATCTGATGATCAGAGGGATGGAGTACCTCTCTTATGAAGACAGGCTGAGACAGTTGGGGTTGTTCGGCTCCCAGGAGACCTTATAGCGGCCTTTCAGTACCTAAAGGGGGACTGCAGGAAAGATGGGGAGGGGTCTTTATCAGGGAGTGTAGTGATAGGATGAGGGGTAACAGCTTTAAACTGAAAGAGAGTAAATTTAGATTAAGTATTAGGAAGAAATTCTTTACTGTTTACTGTGAGATTGGTGAAATGTTGGAACAGGTTGCCTAGAAAAGTTGTGGAAGCTCAGTCTCTGGAAGTGATTAGTCCAGGTTAGATGAGGCTTCGAGTAACCTGGTCTAGTGGAAGATGTCCCTGCCCATGGCAGGGGATTTGGAACTACATGATCTTTAGGGTCCTTCCAACCCAAACCATTCTATGATTATGGGATTTACATGTGGTCAGCCATACAGATGAACACTGACAGAAGGCACATTACTCACGTGGACACGAAAGCCACCAACCTCCTTATCCTGTTCCTGTCTGGTTGATCAGGTTGAAAGCCTATTCATCAAAAAAATCCAGCGGCTGGGCTCAGACGCTCAGTCTGTCCAGTTGTTGGCACCTGGGCATACCAACCACCAAGGCCACAATGCTATTTTTCTTTCTGGTGTTCTCCTGCATACAAACCATGGATCCCCTTCAGTAACTGACCTTAAACAATCAGTCTACCCAGTAGATGTCCCTTAGATCTCCAGGTGCCTCCAAACACACATGCAAATGAGTCTCTCAGGTCCACACCTATGACCTTGTTAGTAGCTGACCCCCAGATCCCACAGTCTCTTCAGGACCTGTCTTGGACCCCCTGGCCCCTCCAGCAGCCAACTCTCAGACCTGTTGGTCTCTCCATTATCCAGCCCAGGCTTATGGCCTCCCCAGTACTTCACTCCCAAGCCTTTTATTCTGTTTGATGGCTATTTGAATTCTGCTATAAAGCAGATACAAAATTAACTTTGGAATAGATCATATAAAAATACACATTTTTCTCTCCTATTGACACCAAAATAAGAAGTACATAAGATTTAGAAAGCTACTTACCATCATCTGTTTCTCCTTTAACAAGTTAAAGAGAATTGTTACAGAATTTTTGATGGAAATTAGTCTTTTGATTCCTGTTTTATTTTTTATCTCTACTAGAAACTGGATTAGCTGAGTTTCAGAAAATGCAATTTACTTCATATTTCTCTCCAGCACAGTAAAAACAAATAGCAAAACCTTGCAGGAAAGCCTCTTACTAAGAAATTTCCTGCCTAGCTTTTTGAACCCAATGGTTCAGTTGATCATAAGAGCATTTTTTTTTTAAATCCTTACCTGAATCCTTATCTTTTTTTAATCCTTATTCATGCTCTTGTGAAGTTTCCTTGTCAGTAATTGTTATCAATCCTCAAAGTAAGAAGTTTTAAAAAAATCATCCAGGGCTCTTCTTTCATTCCTTGTGAACTCAGAACTTGAGCTTATTTTATTTTGTATTTTGTTTAATAAAAGAATTTTATATTGCATATACAGTAACACATGGACCTTAAATCTCTTTAAAAATCACAACTGGAAGAAAGTTTCTGTAGACACTGTTTTAATCTTTCTTCTCTTTCCCATTCCTCCATTGTTCTTCTTACCCTCCTTTCTCCTCCTCCCTACCCCTCTCTTTCACTTCCTAAGTGATTAGATTATCTGATAATTCAGTTTCTTGTTAGCAAGTATAGTGTTTTGTTAGCATCGCTTTGTATTGATGAAGACTGCAGAAAACATAATCTAGTTTCTTAATTTGGGCTACTGCTTGTTTACCAGGAGTCCCGGATAAAACTTGCATAGTATTGCCTTAGCATGTTCCGAATGTGCTGCCTCTGTTTTATTCATTTTCATAGTAGTTCCCTGTTTTTGTAATAGTGTAATGAAATTTACCTTTTCAAATGTCACTCCTGCTACTCTTTATTATCACTCTGCTCATCTACCCAGCATTTTTTTTGTAGTAGAAACTGTAATTGTTTATTTTTTATATAAAGAGAAACTTTAGATATACTAACAAAAAGACACAAAGTAAAGAAAAATAAAGTGGTATTTAAATACATTTATAAAATTGTAAATTGATGCAGACAACAATTATATCATGTAGGTGTTATTAGAAGTTGCAATGAAATTTAATATTGGATCAGAAAAAGGTGTTGATTTTTTTAACACACTTTTCTAAGTTCTTTCCTGCCAAATACTGTGTTATCTTCTCTGCAATACAGTGTGTGAATATTTACAAATGCTAAGTTCCTTTCTATTGTACATGTAGCAGCTATTAAAGACATTTATTCTTCAGAACAATAGTGGATATACAGAGATGCAAATAAACTTGTCTAGATTTACACTGTTGTGAATATGTTTGAAACTAATATGTTTTGCTTTTAAGAATATCATACAGATCAGTTCTTTTCAGTAACTGGCTCAATGTTTTTAAAATAATATGTTTATTAATGTGAATTTGTCTTGTATCAATTCTAGAAAAAATGAAATTAAATAATTATTTTACATTTAAAGAGCTGTTTTAAGGATCACAACATGCTGTATTGAATAGAACTGAGTATATTATTGGTTTCTATCTAACCAATTGTTGTATCATATATATCATTAACAATTATTCATTTATAAATTGATGACATCAATTAAATCATTACTTGGCATATAAATATGGTTTTTAATTCATGTTCTGATGCTCCTCCAAATTTATACTGGAGCTGAACTTGATCCAATATTTATAATCCATCTGAAGAACACAAACTCTTGTAGAGTGAAAGTCCATGGAAAAGTGTCTTAACTTCTGAGAGATCTTAGCAGCACTGGTGAAAAAAGTCCTTGAGTACTTTTCATCCAAGTAATGTTCTTGGCAGGGTGAACACTTGTCTGGTTTTGAGAAGCGACAAATGACTTTGAAGTTTAACCAGGGTCCAGACTGCTCAATGAAGCATGTATTATTACTTCCTATGTTCTCTGTAATGGAAGAATTGCTGCTTGAATGGTTTCCTCAGCTTAATCAACAAATCAATCTTCCATACTTTTCTAGTGCCAGAACAATTTACATTTATACCCTAACTTTACTTCATTGTTCTCCACAATTTAGATGCAGCCTTGACTTTTTTTCATACCATCATTGCATTCTAAGATGAGTTCACATATGTCATTAGTGCTTACATCCACCTCCAGTTTGACTTGAAAGTTGAGATATTTAAAAACCAGTGATTTTACAGGTAAACCAAGCGCTCTTGCCTTCCATAATCTGCAAAGAGAGAAATATCTGTGCAGCAACAATTTATTTATTTCTTTTTTAATGTGTTCTTGTGTCTTTGATTAAACTACAGCTTCTGGCAAAGGATGAAAAACCTCAGGAAAAAAAAAAAAAGATGTTTCACTAGGTCCAAAATGAGAAGCAATCTCAGTCATTAGCTTGCAGCAGCAGCTTAGACAGCTGGCCATTTTACAGTTGCAGTGGCAACATCTTAATTGATCATAAAGCCTTATGAGCAATATTGTAGACTTTCACTGCATTTATTCACTATGACTCTCAGAGGTACAAATGACCTATGAAGCAAGAGGCCATTGGTATGGCAGGAAATGGTAATTTTAAGCTACAATTTGGCCATAGGACTACAGATTGGTTTGGGAGTGGGTACCTTCCATAAAACAATTTGAGGCACTGGGATCTGCTTTCTTTTATGGTGTTCTTTTCTTGTGCTGGTTACAGACTGTTGCACAGCTCAGGGTTACTTAGAACAGCTTTAGTTGTTGTGTTACGCTCCCGGCCAAGCATATCCCCAACTAATACATGGGATGGGAGGATGTATTTAAAAAGACATAAAGACTTCCTACATTTTACTCCCTTCCTCCTGCAGTCTTCTTGAGTCCTGTATCTTGGATAGGAACTGCAGAAAGAAAGATGTTCCTTATACACAATTCCTTCTCATGTTGTCATACATCAGTAGAAGGAAATTTTAAAATATGCTAGTCAAATTCTCTTGGTGCCTATCTGTCTCTTGTACACAAAGGTTCACAAACAGGTCGCTAACAGATAACTTGTTTTGGCAACCCCATTTTTTTCCTTTCATATTTATTATTCATCTCTACAGAATCACAGAATGGTAGGGGTTGGAAGGGACTTTTGGAGATCATTTAGTCCGACCCCCCTGCCAAAGCAAGTTCACCTAGAGCAGGTTGGAGAGGAATGCATCCAGGCGGACTTTTAATATCTCCAGAGAAGGAGATTCCACCACCTCTCTGGGCAGCCTGTTCTACTGCTGTTACCCTCAAAGTAAACAAGTTTTTCCTCATGTTCAGGTGGAATTTCCAATGCTCCAGTTTGTGCCCATTGCCCCTTGTCCTGTCGCTGGGCATCACTGAAGAGTCTGGCCCCTTCCTCTTGACACCTGCTCTTTAGACATTGATAAGCATTGATGAGATCCCTTCTCAGTCTTCTCTTCTCCAGGCTAAACAGACCCAGGTGTCTCAGCCTTTCCTCAAGAGAGGTGTTCCATTCCCTTGAACATCTTTGTAGCCTTCTGCTGGACTCTCTCGAGTAGTTCCCTGTCTTTCTTGAACTGGGGAGCCCAGAGCTAGACACAGTACTTGAGTTGCAGCCTCACCAGGGCAGAGTTGAGGGGGAGGATGACCTCCCTCAATCTGCTGTCCACGCTCTTTTTAATGCACTTCAGGATACTATTGGCCCTCTTGGCAACAAGGACACACTGCTGGCTCATGGTCAAGTTGTTGTCCACCACAACTCTCAGCTCCCTCTCCACAGAGCTGCTTTCCAGCAGGTCAAGCCCTAACCTGCACTGCTGCATGCTAGGTGCAGGACCTTACGCTTGCCCTTGTTGAACTTCATTAGGTTCCTCTCCCCCCAGCACTCTAGCCTGTCCAGGTCTTGCTGAAAGGCAGCACAGCCTTCTGGTGTATCGGTCACTCCTCCCAGTTTTGTGTCATCAGCAAGCTTGCTGAGGATGCAATTTGTCCCCTCAGCCACGTCACTGATAAATATGTTGAACAATACTGGACCCACTACTGAACCCTACACAGAGGACTTAGAATGGTTTTGTCTGCATTGATTTTAATTTATGTATGCTCTTTCATTTATGCATTCATTTTTTCAGATTTCATTTTTCTAGTTTAAATTAGCCTGTCTGTGTTTTCTGTAAAGTCCAAAGCAGTAATATAAAGTCTGGCTCTATCACTGTGACAACAGGGCACTTGCAAAAATTACAATAATTAATAGCAGCTATCTAAGAATTAGATCTCAGCTTTTTTATTGTTAGCAGGGCATGCCTTCTGAGTCATCTTTCTGGTCACATGCTTTGTATATAAGCTTTAGCTATATACACACTCCTGCATTAATTGTTCCTGTAACAGTTTCAGTAACTGATTGTTCCAGTAACATTTCTAAAAAAATACATCTTCTTTTATAATCGGAAATCATCATATTTCAGCTCCCAGTTACTGGATCTTTTTGTACTTCTTTCTGTTATCTTATTATCTGAAAGCTCTTCCTCAGTCTAGTGAATTACACCCCATATTTATTCTGTGTTTGGACCTATCAACACAAACATTTAATTTGCTAAATCAGTATAAATAAAACCCAAGTGATCTGTATAGACTATGGAGTGATCCCTTTCAATTACAGAACATTAAAATATTATGCCAAATGTGGAGCTGGTGGTATTTACATCACAAATATCTAGAAAATCCCACACTGCTTTGTAACCAACAGAATCAGAAAGAGAAGTTTCATTTCGTTTCAGGAAATTTGTTATTCAGTGAGTTCTTTCAACAGTTTTACAGAAAATTATGTGACTTTACTTTGTATAAAAAAAAGGGGGAGGCTTATTCCTATATAATTCTTTAAAGTTTCTGCTGCTGTGCTGTTGATTATCTTTTTGTTTTGATTGCTAATTATGAATAATTCAAACGACAGCTTCCCGTCCCCCCCACCTATTCTTTAAAATGACCTTTTAAGACAACTATATTAATGATTATGATGATAACACTGAGGAATCAAAAGTGAGGTGCTGAAGAAACCCTTGTTAAATGTCTCATGATTACCTCTTCAGCTATGACTGAATAAGTGGAATAAGCTCTGGAGTCCTCAGTATAAGAAGGACATGGGCCTTTTGAAACGGGTCCAGAGGAGGGCCACAAAAATGATCAGAGGGCTGGAGCACCTCTCCTGTGAAGACAAGCTGAGAGAGTTGGGATTGTTCAGCCTGGAGAAGAGCAGGCTCTGGGGAGACCTTTTTGTGGCCTTTCAGTACTGTTATGGTTTGAGAAATCCACAACAATTTATTGTTGTTTAGACAATTATTGTCCCACCCAATGATCCCTCCCCACCCAGGAAGGGGAATTGGGAAGAAAACAAGGAAACCAAGGGGTTGAAAGAAAAACAGATTTAGTAGGATAGGACTAGATAATTAATATTAATAACACTAAAGAGCCAATATTGATACCAATACCCATATATACTACACAAGGATTATACTCAGCCAACTATATCAGTAGGAAGCCGTGCACTCCCAGCAGTGGACAGCAAATGTCAGACACTGCGAGTGCTACAGCTTCAGGAGGAAGGGAAGGCCTCAGGTGTCCAGCACCAGGGCAAGAACTCCTCTGGATCACTGCCATCAAGGGAGAGAGAGCTTTGCAGCAAATTTTTTAATTTATATTGAATGTGACGTTCATGAAATGAAATAACCTTGTTGGCCAGCTTGGGTCAAGTGCCCGAGTCTTGCACGTCGTCATGCCTGCACCTGGTGAGCTCGGAAACATTGAGACCTTGAGACCCACACACCATAGCTGGTTATAAACTGAATATTTTCACAAATGTAGACACTAGAGTCTTCCAAAAGTACAATTTTCCCAAGCATAAGAAAAAAAAATTAGTACTGTGTTGCTGAAACCAGGACAAGTACTTAAAGGGGGCCTATAAGAAAGATGGGGATAGACTTCTTAGTAGGGCCTCTAAAGATAGGAGGAGGGGTAATGGTTTTAAACCGAAAGTGGGTCGATTCAGACTAGATATAAGGAAGAAATGCTTTACAGTAAGGGTGGTGGAGCACTGGAACAAGTTGTCCAGAGATGTTGTAGATGCATCCCTAGAAATGTTCAAAGTCAGGTTGGGCGGGGCTCTGAGCAACCTTATCTAGTTGAAGATGTCCCTGCTCATTGCAGGGAGTTGGACTAGGTGACCTTTAAAGGTCTATTCCAACCCAAACCATTCTATGATTTGGGGTTTTTTTTTTTTCTGTTTTGGGAGATACTAGTCTATTATTTTACCTGCTTGAATTAATTAAAAAATACTCCTAGACATTCTACTGATTTTTTTCTGTATTAAAATCTGGTACGTATAATGCACATCAAGCGTACTTATCACCAGATTCAAATGTTTCTCAAACAGCATTGTCTGGAATCTCCTTAAACTAGAAAAAGTTTTGATCACTATGACATACAGGATAAATTGTTAATGATTCTACAACCTATTTCAAATGAAATTTGTTCTAATGTACAAACTGGTCAACAGACTGAATCTTCCTTTCCTACTGGTTTTCCTTGTCTTTAAAACTATGACATATTCACAAAATGATGACTAACAAAACTGTATATTGACTCTTGTGGTTATTATTATGCATACTAGATTGCTACTTTAAATTACAGTGAAGATATAATTATATTCTTTCCATATGTTTAAGCTCATTGGAACAGAATTTGAAAATGCAAAAATGAAGACAAATCAGCTTACAATGTGAGATATTTCAGATGTAGTCTGCTGATAATTTTAAGCTGAAGAAAATTGAATTAATCTACAGCCTTGCAGAACACCTCTTCTTGTCATGCAGGAAGAAAAGGTTTGTTACTCCTTAGGCAAATTTCTTTTTGCCTTGAATCGTACCAAATATTCTGTTGTTTATGATAATAAATACTGGCCAGAGCAGTGGAGACTTATAGGAAGACCAGAGTGATGCTCAAAGTTCTCTCTTCGTTCTTTTTCTGCCCACTTATATGCAATGCAGTATGTTATTTACTGTGAAGGTCAATAGACAATACCTTACTTAGCACAAAGTTTGATAATATAAAGTTTACTTGTCAAGACTTTTTTAGCTTAGCGCAAAGTTTGATAATATAAAGTTTACTTGTCAAGACTTTTTTAGCTTAGCGCAAAGTTTGATAATATAAAGTTTACTTGTCAAGACTTTTTTAGCTTAGCGCAAAGTTTGATAATATAAAGTTTACTTGTCAAGACTTTTTTAGCATATACGAACATTTTTAATCCAGTGTAAGATTCTTTAAAACAATTTTTATTGCATCTTCTGGCAACAAGCACTAAGTCAGTTTGTAATAGACCTAACAGATCTAAATGAAGATTCATAGACAAGAACTAAAGACAGAGTTTCCCGCTCTGTGAACCTTACACTGAGTATGTTTTCTAGAGAATGTGAGCATTCTAGCTATACAGATTGTGAAGCAGCTGTCACAGTATGTCTGAAGTTTAAGCTCCATGATGATGTCAATGTTGGTGACATTTCTGAATGAGTATCCTTTACTAAGGCTTCTCTGTATTTCAATACATTTTTTTTAATTTAAAATTAGTTTCAAATGCTTTTTGCTTACTTTCACTATTAGCCACAGTGCTTCGATTACATTTCTTGCTTTGGTGGGGATTTGCAACTGCACAGATAGCTGTTTAACTTGTTGTCAGATGAAGGAAATGCAGTCAGAATAAGAGCACTTATCTAGTAAGAGAAATAGATTTATCTGAAATAGCTGAAAAATCTATTAGTTATTTTCTTTTCCTTTATATTCTATTGAGGACACAGAACTATGTTAAGACATTCAGTATTTGTGTGGTAGAGAAATCTGACACACATAACTATATATAAAAAGGGATTTGTAATTTAAATGGAGAAAAAAGCCCACACCTTTGCATGAGCAAATTGATTTTCCTCTACAATACACTTGTTCCTTCTGCTTCTGCAAATGGTATATCCTTTCCTGCTATTGTGCATGAATTACATGACTTTTCCGCTGTGCTTTGTGACTGACTGAATCAATCTTGAAACTAAATGTAAATGAGGTAAAATGAATTCCTGAGTGTTATAAAGAAATTCTTATATACAAATTATTTACTGAACTATACTAGTCACTTCCTCTCACCATATACTTTTAGACCCTTGCAGTTTATTTGTGAGAAAACTTTATTATCCACATTCTACTGGAAAATGGCACTTACAGTTTACAGTCAGAATAGCAAAGAGAAATCCATGCAATGAGTATGCACTGAGTCTAATATAATGACTCTCAGAAAATACAGAAGCTGCAGGCTATTCAACAGTGTATTCAGCAGTGCTAAGATCTTTTATTTTCACAGACAGTTTTTATCAGTGTGCTCTGTCGTCTACCTTCCCTCCTCAAATCACATCGCCCATTCCTTTCTTATCCTGTAGCCTGGCAAAGTAGCTTCTAAATTTAGCATTTAAATACTTGTATTGCATGTCTCCAACTCAGTTTTCCAGTCTCAGAGCCAAGCACATCAGGTCTATTCACACTGCACAAGTTTAAAAGCCCAGCCATGAGTGAAAATGCACACAACTGAGGGTTAAGAAGTTTCAGATGTAGGTCGTAAGAATACAATTAGATGAGCTGTTGTGTGACAGCTAACACAAGATGAATAGGTCCTGGAGAAGCTGAAAGCAACAAAATTAGTAACTGTTCCTTTCCCAATTTACACACATTGATTATTTTCTTGATAGTGTCCTCAAAATAGATTCACAGGTGAATTTACATATCTAAATCCCATGTCAGATATCTACATCATTCAGAAGTCTCTAAGTTACCCTGAACATTTAGAAGTCTCATAACAGTTAGATTTTCACCAGTCAAGTACTGAAGTGTCCAGCTTCCCTCTTTTGGCTATATGCACAAAAATCTAAATGCTGTGAAACCAAGTTAGGCAAGTACCTACCTCACATCTGAACTTGTTTGGAGTTCACAAAATATTAATTTACCCATTCATCTTAGCTGTGGCATCCAAATGAATAAATGTGTTCAGATTATGAAATAGAGAATGTTGCTTTTACCCAGTAGATCTAGGTTTTATCTTAGATGCAGGTTGTCTTTCTGACCATTTTTTTTTAATGCAAAATTCAACATAATATTATATGGAAAAATGAAACAATACAAATAAAGAGAGCATCTGAACTAATTAAGGCCTCTGGCAGGAATCTGAAACTATCATCTGTAAAAGTTCTCAGGGAACTACTACCCATCCGTGGATGCCTCAGACAAGCTATTTAATAGAGGAGAATTGAGTGGCTCCTTGTGAACATTTATGAAATTTCATGTGTATTAGAGTTTTCCCCACGTTATTATTTGTTTTGTACTGTAATATGGTGTTTCAAAAAAACACTGATTTTTCTTTCTTGAGTGAAGTACAACAGTATGGAATTTTCTATATCATATTTTCAAAAGTCTTTGGATCAGGTTTTTAAGTATATTTAAGTAATAAGTTACATACATTTTTGCCTTGTGTCTTATTCCAAATTATATAAATACTTAACTGCCATAATCAGAATTTGATGCAAATGGCATCTTGAAAAGTCCAGTAAATGTTTCTTTTGATGCAAAAAATAGATTTTCAAATCTGTCCCAATATCATTTAAGTAATGAGTTCTCACTGATTTTTAATGAGATCAAGAAATGTTAGCTCTTCTTTTATACAGGATGACATTGTCTTAATTAAAAAAAAAAAAAAAAAAAGACGATATTAACTATTTCTTCAGTGCTTGTTTTCTTAATAATATTGTTTCTGATCTTCCATTTTTGCTCTAAGGAAAGTAAGTTTTACTGCAAAATAAGAAATAAATATCCTCACCTACATGTCTCAAAAATCATAGAAAAATATTTAAGTAGGAACAAAGAAGTCTCACTTTAGGAAATAAAAAATGAAGTCTCCACAGAGGGATCCAGACAGGCTGGATCGATGGGTTGAGGCCAATGGTATGAGGTTCAACAAGGCCAAGTGCCGGGTCCTGCACTTGGGTCACAACAACCCCAGGCAGCGCTACAGGCTTGGGGAAGAGTGGCTGGAAAGCTGCCTGGCAGAAAAGGACCTGGGGGTGCTGGTCAACAGCTGGCTAAACATGAGCCAGCAGTGTGCCCAGGTGGCCAAGAAGGCCAATGGCACCTTGGCCTGTATCAAGAATGGTGTGGCCAGCAGGAGCAGGGAAGTGATTGTGCCCCTGTACTCAGCACTGGTGAGGCCGCAGCTTGAGCACTGTGTTCAGTTTTGGGCACCGCAGTATTGGAGAGACATTGAGGTGCTGGAGCATGTCCAGAGAAGTGCAACGAATCTGGTGAGGGGTCTGGAGAACAGGTCTTATGAGGAGCGGCTGAGAGAGTTGGGATTGTTTGGCCTGGAGAAGAGAAGGTTGAGGGGAGACCTTATCACTCTCTACGACTACCTGAAAGGAGGTTATAGCAAGCTGGGTGTTAGTCTCTTCTCCCAAGTAACAAGCAATAGGACAAGAGGAAATGGCCTCAAGTTGTGCCAGGGGAGGTTTAGATGGGATACTAGGAAAAATTTCTTCATGGAAAGGGTTATCAAGCATTAGAACAGGCTGCCCAGGGAAGTGGTGGAATCGCCATCCCTAGAGGTGTTTAAAAAATGGGTAGACATAGTGCTTAGAGACGTCGTTTATTGGTAGCTTTGGCAGTGTTCAGATGATGGTTGGACTCAATGTTCTTAAAGGTCCCTTCCAACCTCGATGATTCTATGATTCTATAAATAGCTTTATGTTGAATGTTTTCTTCATTCGGTTATGCTGCCCAGTATCTTTGTTGAAAAAGACTGCTAAAAGCTGCAAAAACCTCATAATCTTTAATATTTTTCAAGGATTTATTTAAAATAGCAAAACTTCCACCTGGACTTGATGATTTCCTTGTCTAATATGATCTAACATATTGTCAGCTTTGAGTATCTTTCACTGTCATTTTTTAGTTTCTCATGAGTTTCACTCCCTCCTCTCATCTTTGATGTGATTCCATCTGTTATCAGACACTCAAGCTGTCTCTTTTCCTCTTTCCTTCCCTCTCCTCATTCCCTTGTTGCTCTTCAGCTTTAGATCAGTCACAAACACTTTGATGATATCACCTTCCTTCTGTATTCTCAGATAAAAAATATTTCTCTTGTGTACATTTCATTTTCTAATGGAGTGCAGTAATGCTCTAATTTCTGTAACGTGCTTTTGCAGTTTTGCTTCATCTGCTTGAGTTGACTGGAAAATATTAAACACATCAAGTATTTCAGGGATAGATATAAAATTGTCTGCTCAGTCTTACTTTTTTTGTGACACATACATTCTTCAGACATAGAATGAACTGCTGTTTAAATCTTCCCTATTTATTTTTCATACTACCAAATCTTGTCTATTTATTTTTTATACTACCATAATACTCTGTCCTTTGAGCTTTTTGCTTACTTTATTTTGCCATTCAGGATGTATAAAAACGAGTAGTCATTCTGGTTAATACCTCAAGGTTGTTGAGAATACGCTGTATCAGGAGGATTGTGGTAATGGGATGAGATCCATCCCATTACACCTCTTCAGCCCCGTCTGCCTTGTAACCATGCTAACAGGCTCTACTGAAACACCAGATTATTCATGGACATTATTCTCGAGACCTGGGAGAAGGCCCAGTTACTAGGGCTAATTCTGTGATGCCAGAAAACCACTTTCAGGACGCTCATGCCTGTAGACGAGACAGTCATGACTGTGCTGTGGAGGTCTGCCACTCCTAGTTGATCAAATAGTGATTAGTCCAGAGGGAACAAGTCAATTTAGGTTGCAGTCAGACCTATTCAACCTTATTGTTCAGATCATCTACGTTCTTACTGTTATTTCTGAAGTTTTAAAAATACTTACACGGTTTGGATTCTTCAGTTACAATTTAAGATCCAGCTAAGACAGTCTATCTAGGATTATTTAACTTCCAAGACAGGCGTATGAACAACAACCAAGCCCGTGATTTTTAATCTGTATTTTTTCTATTTTGAGTCAGACTGTCTTCCATTCAGGTAAAACAGCCTCCTCTTTCTCCTATACAAAAGTACTGTCATAAACTGTCTGTTTACACTGTGGCTAATGGCCTATACTTCCAGTCCTTTCCTATCCATGAATATGTAGTATTCCTGGAATTTCAGCTGGCTTCTGTTTTCCTGCCATGACATGGTCAAGTATTCTGGTTGTCTCATTGCAAGATGGAGTCCCTTCTGGATCTGATTCAATATCAGTGCCCCACAAGCTGGGAATGGTTGCTTGGGAAAGGCTTTTTTATTTGAGATAGCTGCCTGTGGATGTGTCCCTTTCTGCACAGGCAATGGCCCTGACTCACAGGATGGGAGAGAAGTTGCTTACATACACTTTTAACACCCATCTTACACAACTATAAGCACTGCTTCTTCAGTTCTTTCCCCAGTGAACATACCCCTTTTCCATTACAATGACACAATATTTAATTCTTCCTCTTCCAACAAACCTAGCTCCTATGAGGCAGATTCCAACAAGGAATTATTCTGTCCCAAGCCTCGGGATCTGACATGCTTAGGAAAAGACCCCTCTTAAATCTACTCTTTTAATAAAATATTAATTCTAACTTGTGGATCTCTCACATAACCTTTTCTCTCCGGATGTGCTCTCTTGATGCTATCTACATTATCTGCACACTGTCTTTCTTGGAGCTGGGTAAACTCCTAGAAATATGAAGTATCGAGGGCTTCAGAAACCTCTACATATTTTTGTCTTTCATTTTTTGACAAAATCTCTCAAAATGCCTAAACCAAGTTATAATTCTTACAAAATTCTTCAGAAGACATTAACCACATAAGCAGACACTTATGAGTACACACTGTCCTCTTTCCCTTATGCTGCTACACGTTGCAATAATTCAGTGGAATTGCAATGAAGTTTGCTTCCACAAAGTCTCAGCCTGGGGATGGGGGAGCAAAAAGCCTTTGGGTTCACAGAGGGATTACAAGCACAAGTTTTGGAGTATTAGGGCTTTTGCTCATGGAAGCTTCTTCAGCTGGACCAGGAAGTAAAGCTCTTTTGTTACGTATTTTAAGTCAGGCTGAATCTTAAACAGAAAAGGCTCCCAGGTGTCATTCAGTCAGCTTACACCGTCATCAGTCCTTCTGGAGTCCTTCTGGAGTCCTTCTTCTGGAGCTTGCCAGGTTCTGGGATTTATGCTGGAACCATCTAAGAACAGAGTTTTCCCAGTCAAGGTTTCCATAAAGGCAAGAATGTAACTTAGCAGTCATTGCCGGGGTCTGAAATCACACTCAGTGCTGTAGACCCAGTCTCTGGGCACTCCTGCATTATAAGACTGTATTTTGCAGCTGTGTATATAGATGCCTAGATCTGACCCATTTGTTAGTAGACTGTGTTCCATGAACATTTGTTGGTGATATGAATAGATATGAACATATCAAATGTTGATAAGCACTCATGAACCTGGTAAAGCATGAAATGACTTACAATGAATGCTCTTTATCTGCACCTGGTAACCTGGACTGTGAGAGAAGGAAGGTTTAGCAGGAGAGGAAGGTCTAGCAAGAGAGCGAGCTGCCCTGTCCTTTCTATGGGATGATCATAATCTGTTATGTCTTTCAGGAGGGGAGGAACACATCCTGGTGGTGGAAAAGTGAACCAGCCATGAATGCATGATCATGACATATACTGACTGTCCAGCCTACACACATCCCCTCTCATATTTGAGTTACATGTCTTTGTGCCTATTCCATTTCTTCTCAGTTTAAAATACTAATAAGAAGATTGGTCGATACTTGCCATAAGTAAGTTTTTGTCAAATAATGTTGAAAATAGGGCATGTGAATGATGGGACATGGAACAAAAACACAAATCATGGAATCATAGACTCATTTAGAAAAGTCCCTTAAGATCATTAAGTCCAACTGTTAACCTAACATGATCAAGTCTACCACTAAACCATGTCCCTAAGTGCAATGTCTACATGTTTTTTAAATACCTCCAGGGATGGTGGCTCAACCACTTTCCTGGGCAGCCTGTTCCAGTGCTTCACAACCCTTTCAGTGAAGAAACTTGAAGGAGCTTGGAAGGTCTCAGGGCCTACTGGGATAATCTCAGAGATTTGGACAACCGAATCAAATCTGGAGTGCATTTCCTTTGCGCATGGCACGGTGGACACTGGCACAAATTATTCTGTAAGTGACTAGATAGAGCTGCCAAGGGACATGATAGAGTTAATTCAGAAAGGAACAAAGGGTCCAAGATAGTATGAAGGCTGAACTCCTTGCACCAAGTAAGAGTATTCCAATGATGTAGCTGCAACCTTAGTTTTAAAAAGTAATACAATACCTATCAGCCTGATGGTTTAACATTTTATCTCACTAACAAATTTCTATTCTTCACAAGGGAGGCATGCCCCCTCTGAAAAAAGAAAATTGTTCAGTTTTTCACTGATTTCAATTTTTAAAGCAAATAATTAGAGAATTAATTAACTGAAAGCCTTAGAACTAAATAATCATCACTGCAGAACAGGTATTACACACAGTATAACTTTATGATACTTATCTGAGTCTCATGGAACTACACCTCTCCACAGTAGGTATCCACTATTAACAATTCTGTTTTGATACTGTAGTACCATTGCCATCTTTTTTATGTGTGGCTGTTATTGTCCTAATTGCATAGACAAAAAAAAAACCAACCCAAAAACCCCAAATTAGCTCAAATAACTTGCATAAAGTCATAAAAAGAGAGCTCAGTGGGAAAATAACTTCTTGGGTCCTAATGCAGTGATTCATATAAAACCCTACTTTGGACAATTCTATGGAGTATTCTCCCGTTATTCACTCCAGTATAAAATATTAAAAATCAGTATGAACAAACAATATATTACAGTTCCTTTTCTTTAGTTCTTAAGTATTTCTGTAGTTACTGTGGTGACAAGCATTACTGGCTTATTATGTTAATAAAAATGATTGGACTTTATGGCAGCAGAAAGGATACTAGATCTTGTGAAGGTTAAACATTTTGAGTGGGTCAGTCCTGTAGTTCATGCCATTCGAGCTACTTTCGTCTTAAAGTATTCATTTTATTAGGTTGTTCATTTTGATTTGTTTGATCATGATGTGTGATTTATCATCTGTTGGTTTGGAAAGTGAAATTCAGCAAGCAAGGTTACCATTCAAGCCAACTGCCCTTTGACCTTCACCTTTCCTTTCTGCTATGATGCACTGCATGTGTTTAATTTTTCTTTTGTCAAATATGTGTATTTGGGTGAAAAACATTTTTGTTTTTTTCTCTGCATCTGTTAACATTTTATCCACAGAAGAGGTACATTTCTTGCTTGAAATGTGAAATGCAGTTTCAAGGTTACAATTCTTTGGTTTCTCCTTTGTCTTTCAGTGTTGCTTTGTGAACAGCACTGTGAATTACACTGGCTTATATAATATTTTTCCTTAGAGACGCCCACAAAAAAAAACCCAAGCAGAATGGAGAAGAATCTCCATGCGGATGACCTTGCACGTTTTGTAGATAACTGCCCCTCTGGGGGTGTATGGTTCAGAGGCATAAAAATGGACAGATTTCAAACTATAGGAATTCTAGACAGCCTGAAGTTAAAAAAAAAATAAAAAAAGGAAACGGAAAGAAAAAAAAAGATGACAATTCTCATCTACTATGGGCATTCGGCTGTGAAATAATTACTCCACTGACCTCGTTTTACTACTGACATCCATGAGAGCAGAGATTAATCAAGGTTGAGTGCTTCTGAAAATCTCACCTTTAGTGTCAGTGAGAAAACCTGCCCATTCCAGATTCACGCTTTGCCTGATACTTTAAGGAACTACTATGAAGACCTATGATAGCCCCTCCAGGGTTGGAGGGGCAAGGAAGGGAGGATAGAAGACAAATGACAGGGAAACCTAAGCAATCTTTCCCTCCCTGCACCTACTTAAAAAATTCTTCAGTCAAAATGTCCCATTCTGCTAGTAAAAGTTAATCAGGACATTGACTTTATGCCTGAATGTTATTTATGATTATTAATTCTATTTCAAACTGGTTATTATATGTAAATTAAAGCATTACACTCTAAGAAAGGAAGTGGTGACGGATTTTGCTGACAGTAGTACAATGACTAAATGAATGTATCTTTTTATTATCATTTTAATAATATATTGAGCAAAACTTCTGAATACATAGTGGATGTGTCAGAGGCTTTATATAGCAAAAGCTATCACCCTGAATATAAAGGGCAAGATTGCCACCAGCCAAATGAAAGTGTGGCTCTATCTTGTACGTGTATGAACAAGACTTGTGCTGAGAATAGTAATAAAATTACTAAAAGGAGTTGGAAAAAGGAGATGATGAAAGTTCACCTTTTCCATACTCCATGGAAAGCAGTAGTTGGGTAAAAAACAATGTTTAAAAAATTCCAAACACTTGTCATGTTTTATATTTTCCTCATGAAGCATTTCAGCTACAATTAAAAAATATTTGTATGTAAACAAGAGTTTCCTACTGCATAATGGAGAAGCAATATTCTTACAAGATAAATGGGTGAGGTTAAGAGTAAGAGCTGAGAATGTGCAACTCCTAGTGAAGCAATAGAAGTCAAAGATCACATGAATTGGATCCATGGAGGCAGGTTTCGCTCATGTTGAACATATAGACAATGATATGTTAAAGCTGTGTTACACACTGATGTTTCTAGAAGATAATTTTCTTTCTTACAGATATCGTGTATCAGGACATCATCTTTGATAGGTCTTCCATCTGTTGTAACAACAAAAATTAGGAGGATGATAAGAGAACAGAATTAGGAGAACTTTATATGGATTTTAGTTTGATTTCCCATACAACACAGTATTCTGTAGGGTGAAGCATTTTGACCCACTTTTCTTTGACATTGTGTCATAGGACAGAAATATTAATGCAAAGCATTGTTTTATTAAGTTAATGACGTTTATTTAAGCAGAAATAATGTCTTAATTAGAGATTTTCATGTCTTTTCAATAGCTAATAAAAAAAGTCCTTATAATAAATATTTGTCATAGACTAGCTATTAATATTTTATATAAATAAACCCAGATTCATTAAGGAACAGCTGGAACTGTGTTCTCTTATTAGTCTAACCTTATGCACAGAGTCAAAACTTAGGAAATATACATGCTTAAACAAAAAAGTTGTGTTTTTCCTAGGATTTCAACCTTGATTTTCAAATTGGTCCATATTAAAGTAATCTGGATATTTAATTATTTTAGGGACTTAAGAAAAAAACCCTTACTTGTAAAGTCACATTTCTGATCTTCTGTAAGTCTGTCTCAAGGGTTACTTTTGTGTTCATTCCTCCTTTCCTTGGCTGGAATGAACGTTTAGTGATATGAAATATAGTACTGCAGAAACCCAAAATATGACATAAATGCAGGGGGTGACATTGATAAATGGACTCATTTTTATATACCGTACTGCAGGGCTAGCAAACACTATTGAGTGTGCTTTAGGATGGCCCATTCTCTATATTGGCACCTCTCTCTCACTTTTATAAATTTTTTGTGTTGCACAAACTCATATAAATTAGTTGCCATTGTTTTTCTTGTTTCATTTATTCATCCAATGGTTTGAAAATGTTCAAAGATATTGTAATGTTTGTTTTCAGAGAGTGCCAGCACTTCTAAATGCCCTTTTACAAGGCATGCCTTTGGGTCTCTGATAAAAATGTATAGTAGTTTTTAATCTACACATTAGGCGAACATTTTTTTCCTTTTTTTTAATGCACAAACATAGGTTCTATCTTTTACTTTATATAGCCTGTGTAGGCTGTTCCAATTCTATTCCCTCAGCCATGTTATTTATTCCTGCAGACATCATTTCAATCTTATCTTTTTCAGAGGTTACTGTCAGGGGCAGCTTATCATTTCTGGCATGAATTCTTTAGCACGTGTATCTAACAGAGTGCTTGTCTTCGGCAAATTTCAGTCGAGGGTCTTCTGTACACTGTGAACTCAGAAATTGCAATTCTGGTTATGAAGAGCTGGTTTGGTTTGAAAGCACTAGTTTTCTTCAGTTTTGATTGGTATTTCAGCATGGTTCAGTCTGAATACACTGTCAATGAACCAGCAAATTGCATTTTTGCAGTACCCAAAGGAGACTAAGCACTATGTGAGTCAGATAGAAAGATAGTCTCCACAATAGACAGATCTGATTTTTTTTTTGTTTGTTTTTTGGTTTTTTTTGTGATGCAGAACCAACAAATAGTAGGGTATGTTCAAGTGAGAAAAAATAAATTCTAACAATAAGACCAGAAACTACTCCTACTTCAGGTCTCTACATTCTGTTTGGTATGTTGTGGGGCATGTGTTTATGTGTGGCTACAGTGGTACTTTGCCTATGAACACGTACACACAAACACACTAACATTTCTTACCTATTTTCTACACATACATTTACGTGTATGTGCATCTAAATATGTAAAAATAAGACAATGTATTTCATACACATTAGTTGTGCTGATGAAAAAAATAGAAATATCTGAGTATCATTCTGAATATAATGGGAACTAGAAGCAGTTGCCCATAGACGTAATATGTCCATCAGCTAATTGATGATATATTGTGAAGGCAGCAGTTCCTGCACTTGCTGAATTCTAATTTATTGACAGTATTTTGCATTAGTTAAAAACAATGCCTCTTGAGCAGTCTTTCCCCATGATCCTCAAAGAAAAGGGAGATGCTAATTTGAAGAATGACATCCTGCCATTCAGAAGATCACTGACATTGTTGTCTCTGTATGATGCTATGGCTTCTTAATTACTACTGAGTTTCAAACCCAGGGGAACCTCAGATCTATTTCCTTTCATATAAGCAAGGTGCCAAGCTTGCTCCTTATTCAACATTGGTCTCTCTCCTTTAGTGAAAACTGTGACCAAAGAACCCCCTTACAGGGAAGATACACCTACTTAGTTGTTGCTTCTCCTTGGTCAGCTGTTTCTGCAGAGGCAGCAGTTCCTTGTTCTTGTGAAGTTCCTGTAGGCACTGTTGAACGCATTTGCTTACACTCTGTCTAAATGACTATGTCTTTACTACAGAACTACTTCACCAGTCAGCTGAAGATTCACATAGCTGAAATTCTAGTGCAGTCCCCAGCTTATTTGACTAAGATGGTTTTGCTTTGTTCTTCTTGGCTGTTTTCCTAGGTTTCTTTTCAGATCTTCTTGATATTATACACTTTTGTTGTTGTTGCTGTTTGTTTACATAAACTTTCTGTAATTCTCAGCTCCATTTACCTTGAATAATATCAGTAAACTGCTCTTGGCTACGTGATGAATAGATGTCAGGATCTGTAGGATCAGTATCACACTGCAATTGCTATTACAAATTTCCTACCTGTAATTTGAGAAGAATCACTGCTGCTGAACAAGAAGTAAAATCAAGTGTTTCTCGAGACTATTTGTACCAGGTGCAGATGGAAAGTTTTGTTCGGGGGGGAGGGAGGCGCTGCAGGAGTGGCCTCTGTGAGAAGAAGCAAGGGTCATGCTGGACACAGACAGTTCTAGCTGGGTCCAAAATGGACCCACCACTGGCCAAAGCTGGCCCCAGCAGCCAAGATGGTGGCATCTATGGGATAACATATTTAAGAATGAGTAAAAACCACTGTGTGGCACTTGTGAGGGAGAGGAGTGAGAAAAAAAAATTGTGAGAAAAATCCCCAGTAATGCCAAGGTCAGAGAAGAAGGAGGGGGAGAAGATGCTCCAGGCACCAGACCAGAGATTTCCCTGAAGCCTGTGGAGAAGACCATGGTGAAGCAGATTGTCCCCCTGCAGCCTGTAAAGGACACCATGCTGGAGCAGGTGGATATGCACTGAAAGGAGCTGTCACCTGTGGAAAGCCCACACAGAGGCATGTTTTCTGGCAGGAACTGTGGCCCGTGGGAAGGATCCATGTAGGAGCAGTGGAATCTGCAACCTTCATTCCCCACATATCTTGAGCTGCTCAGGTGCAGGGTGAGAAGGTAGAAGAGTCGGGAATGAAGGAGAGAAAGAAGAAGGGAAGGTGCTTTAATTTTTGTCTTTGTTTCTTACCATCCTACTCCATTTTTAGTTGGCAATAGATTAAATTAATCTTCCCTAAGTTGTCTGTTTTGCTTGTGACAGTAATCGGTAAGTGATCTTCCTATCTTTACCTTGACTCAGACCATTTCCCTCATATTTTTTCCCCTGCTCCTGTTGTGGAGGGTGAGAAAGCAGCTGGGTGGGGGTCTGGCAGCCAGACAAGGTTAACCCACCAAACTAGAAATCAAAAGAAAGACAAAAGAAATTATGCTTGAGTCAGATTAAAGACAACAGAGTGAGTAGTCCAAACCATAGCAAAATCAACTCCTTGTTTTCTAAACAAGGAACTTTTAAACTTTACAGATAAAATTAGTTTGAGAAAACTCAACGCTGAATTTTACTGCATTTTCAAGTGATAGCTAGTTCTCAAATCTATTATTCAATAATTCAGTTCTCTAATTGCTTTATCATAAAATTGTTTCCTTAAGTCATTGAATAATGGCAAAATCATTTTTCTTTTACTGTGCTAAATGAATTGTCAATATATTTTTTGTGTTGTTCAATGTATCTGAAATTCACCTATACGGACTTCTAGTAGAGAGTATACATTCTTTTGCCGAAGTTTGTAACACTTTAAAAATCTCTTGATACTTTAGCATTTTGTATTTTTCTGGACAACAGATGTGTCCATATTCACTTTTTACATGAAAAATTGTAGAAGAATCAAAAAGAAGACATCTTGTTTTCACAGTAATGGTTCTGTCTTTTCTGTAAGAGGAACAGCAGTTTCATTAACTGCCTAAATTGCTTACTTGGTGTGTACTAAAGATTGAAAAGTTTTTGTCTGGTTTTGTTTGGCTCATTTCAAGGTCCTGCCATTTCTTTAAAATGTTCTTTTCTGTTCAGTTTTTACCAGTGTAAGCTGTCCTTTTCTGTTTTTCCCTCAATGCATCCTTCATACAATTTACATTCCATAGTCCCTAGGTAAAATTGAGAGAGTATTCTGAAAGACAACTACAGAACTCTTCTGTCTTACCTGTAGTTCAGATCTTTTCTGTATGGCGCCTATATATATTTATTTCAAACAACTAACTTTTGTATTATTGACTGAGCTGTGACCCACTTTGAAGAACAGGATACATATACCTCATGTCATTGCTCCTTTTTCCTTAGTTTGTGGCAGTTAGATCAATGTTGATCAAAACACACTGAAAGATGATCTCTAAAATAAATGAGGATTTTTTTTTGCCTTGAAAAATATATATATGGTCTTAGTAATATACTAAGGATAATATTAGTACTAATATAATAAGTAATAATAGTAATAACACTTAGCAAAAAGTAAATGGGAAATTTGTTCATAATTTTGCTTAAATTTTATTTGGTTAAAAAAAAAAAGACAACACTGGACATGATACTCACTTGCTTTTTGTCTTTTCCCTGAAGGATTAGGCATCTGTTTGATTATTTTTTAACTCTTGAGAAATATTTAGAGAGCATTCAGGTAGGTAGCCAATACGCACTTAAATCTCTATGCTGAGTCTTAGGCAGTATTTCCCTAATAAACAGGCTGCCATACAGAACACATTTTTTTTCTTCTAAGAGTGGTCAAGCATGACTTTAGAATCTGGATCTAAACCACGTAACTTCCTATAGTGTACTTTTATGCCTAAAGTCTGCAGAAAGGGGCATATAAATAGATCACGCAGAGCATTTCTTATAGTTTACGTAGCTCTTTTTTTGGTATATAGGAATTTCAATTACCCTTCAGAAACCTCTAATTTTTCCCTTAATTATAAAAGACTTCATCTTCTAAATCACCTCAAATCATTCTATGGAATTAGGTGTCTACTTCATAGCATGTGTGTCTAACGGGAACATCCAAAACACATGGCATCAATCTCTCTCTTATTAATTTCACCTGCCTGCCTGCATCTTGCTGTTTACTTAAGCACATTTTTCCACTGAGTTATATCTTTTTCTCCCGACTTTACCTCCTGAAGTCCCCAAAGAGTGAGTGACCTAAGAAAATTGTGTTAGCTTACCCCTTTCTCTGGCCTCATTCCTAAAATTCTGATGATTTCTAGTGACATTCACAGATTATTTGAACTACTGCTACTAGACATGTAAGTCTTCTTCACATTTGGAATTTTTTCTCAAGCCAAACAATCCTCCTCTCTCCTAAAATTATGTGCATAAAATACAAGTTTTTTAAAATGTAATACCTCTTCACAAAGAGAGAAATATCTAAAGTCAAATATAGTGGGAAAGGATGGTTCAACAACTGTTGATCAAGCAATTATCTGTGCAGCAGTTTACCAATCCTTTCCTGCATTTCTCCTTATTCGGGACAGAGGGGAGGGCTTGTTCAGGTTTATCATGAAGCAGAAGTTATGATTGTACATCAGGCTAACTTCTAGGGAAAACTTTGATGGTACATTCAATTTGCACCAAGTTTAAGTACCTAAATTCTACAGATTTATGAAAGTGCCTACTCACAATTGTGGTTTGATCTCTCAGGTTGGTCCTGCTGGAACGCAATGTTTCTTATGTGGCTAGGGAACAGATAGTCTCTTTTACCACGATTTTGCAAACTAAGTGCCTAAAACTATAATTCTGGCACATGACTTCGGCCATGTAATTAAGGTATGTAATTTTGGACCTGAGCCACTTTAAAACAACCGCAAAAACTTCTACAGAAAATCCTGCCTGTTGATACTCGGTCACTGTGAAGCTAGGAATTCAAATCAGTTGATCAAAGAGAGAATGAACAAGGGTGACTTTGATGCTGACATGGGCACTGACAGTGGGGGCCAGAAACCTAAAGTGCAACCCTGTGCTTGCTTTAGGAATATGTGGTTCTGTGCAGATAAACAACGCAAAATAGTGTAAAATGGGTAGTTAAAATAATTTTCACCCTTGAAGCCATTAAGGATTAAGTTGTGATGTACCTCAGATCTCCTTCAAGAAAAGTTTCTCTTTCTTTGGCCATTTGAAACTTGTGTTTGCAAACTCCTTATCATTATAGGAATGCCAGTAATACATTGGGAAAACAAGTGCCCAGAATAGAAAGATAGTCCAGTTAATTAGTGTTGGCTAGAGCCCTGAGACGAAAATAGCACTGCTCTTCTTTCCTTGTCTCCCAAAGTGGATGGAATTACTTTTGTTTGACTAATTACCAGAATCTAGTTCATATATTAGTTCATCCAGTGAACATCTTGCCTTTTGTATCAATTAAACTTATTCAAGAGGGAAGGGTTTAAGATTTTGACTTTCAGTTGTTAGTACAATGGTAACAATCAATGCCTATTTAAAAGTTCCCTCTACTAACTATGATTGAATCTATGCAAAAATTTCTGAATTTTTGATTGTATCTATGTAAAATGTATGAAAACTTTATACAGCCTAGTCTCCTGAAAGTTACCTTGTCATCAAGCTACACAATGTCATTTCAGACACCATTGCTTCACATTGGCAGTGATCTATATAGCTTATAATTTTGTATAGTTTATGATTTTATAAAATTTCAGAGAATTACAAGTTTTAATAAATTTTCTTAAGAATTATGTTTATCAGATTTATTTTAATAAACTAATAAGAAAATGAATTAGTATATTTATATGTAAAACCTGACATGTTAAGAATATATATATTTAGATGAAGATTTATATTGATGAATGGATGCTGATAAAATAGATATTCAGATGGGTGTTGATGGGAAAACATTTATTAGACTGTAACAATATATAATATACGTAAGCAGTAATACATAAAATTAATTCTAACAACACTCAAGGACATTTGAAAGGATGTATTAAAACTGAATTTTTAAACCAAAGCAGATCATTAAAACTGGCCCAAAGAGAGGGTGCCCTTGTGGGGTTTATTTGTATAGAAACATCAATTAATACTTATTAGCTTCTGTGAATAAGCTTCAATTAGAGGCCTGACATTTAACAGAGAAGGTGTGACATAATCCTTTGTTTGAAATTCAGGACATTAAATCTATTTACTTTTAAACGAGACCTGTGTACCATTTATTATTTCAGTGAAGAATACAGCCTCTCAATTCCCATCTTCTTTTGGTGTTTATTTTTGCTATTTTTGTTAGTGGTCCTATTCAAAGGAGTTATTTAACGTTGCAGTGTGTTCTTCTTAGCTGCAAGAATGGAACAAATAACCAACTCTGAAGTTGATTTTGATGCTAGCCCTCAAAATGCTAAATCTATGTCATTTTTAATAAATCAGGAGTGTTTTGCAACGTTGCTGTTAGTGACTCAGTGGGCCTTTGTAATTCTAATGGATCCCTATTGAATGGTGTCACTGGAAATATCAAAATACACCAAATTGTCTCAGACACTTGGCAAAGTACCTTGAGTACAAAAAGAGGCACACTTTATAAAGCATCAGTTATAAAAGAATGGGGTTTGGTCTCTGGTCTACAAATGTCTGGGGGTCCATGGACTCCTTCAGGGGTTCTGTTGTGGTTTAGCCCTGGAAGGCAGTTCAGCCCCACACAGCCACACGCTCACTCCCCCACAGCTGGATGGTGTAAAGAATCGGAAAGGTAAAAGTGAGAAAACTCAGAAAACTGAGTTTATCTCAGTTTATGAGTGAGATAAACTGAGATAAAACAGTTTATCTCAGTTTTAACTGAGATAAAAACAGTTTAATAGGCAAAGCAAAAGCTGTGCATGCAAGCAAAGCAAAACAAGGAATTCATTCACTACTTCCCATTGGCAGCCAGGTGTTCAGCCATCTTCAGGACAGCAGGGCTCCATCACACGTAATAGTTTCTTGGGAGAAGAAATGCCATCACTCCAAAGTTCCCCCCTTCCTCCTTCTTCCTTCAGCTTTTCCTGCTGAGCATGACATCCTATGGTATGGGATATCCATTTAGTCAGCTGGGGTCAGCTGTCCCAGCTATGTCCCCTCCCAACTTCTTGTGTACCCTCAGTCTACTCACTGGCAGGGCGGTGTGAGAAACAGAAAAGACCTCAAAGTTGTTCAAACACTGTTCAACAATAACCAAAATATCCCTGTGTTATCAAATCTGGTTTAGACACAAATCCACAATGTAGCACCAAAGAAGCTACTATGAAGAGAATTAATTCTATCCCAGCCAAAAGCAGTACAGTTACATATTAAAGTAGTAAAGAACAAAAGAAAACCTATTGCAAATTCACTGTACAGAGATCTGCAGCTGTACAGGAAATGTTTTAGCTGTTTTCAAATCAGAGAAGGTTGAANCTTATTAGCTTCTGTGAATAAGCTTCAATTAGAGGCCTGACATTTAACAGAGAAGGTGTGACATAATCCTTTGTTTGAAATTCAGGACATTAAATCTATTTACTTTTAAACGAGACCTGTGTACCATTTATTATTTCAGTGAAGAATACAGCCTCTCAATTCCCATCTTCTTTTGGTGTTTATTTTTGCTATTTTTGTTAGTGGTCCTATTCAAAGGAGTTATTTAACGTTGCAGTGTGTTCTTCTTAGCTGCAAGAATGGAACAAATAACCAACTCTGAAGTTGATTTTGATGCTAGCCCTCAAAATGCTAAATCTATGTCATTTTTAATAAATCAGGAGTGTTTTGCAACGTTGCTGTTAGTGACTCAGTGGGCCTTTGTAATTCTAATGGATCCCTATTGAATGGTGTCACTGGAAATAGTGACAGAGAAGAAACAGAAAAGACCTCAAAGTTGTTCAAACACTGTTCAACAATAACCAAAATATCCCTGTGTTATCAAATCTGGTTTAGACACAAATCCACAATGTAGCACCAAAGAAGCTACTATGAAGAGAATTAATTCTATCCCAGCCAAAAGCAGTACAGTTACATATTAAAGTAGTAAAGAACAAAAGAAAACCTATTGCAAATTCACTGTACAGAGATCTGCAGCTGTACAGGAAATGTTTTAGCTGTTTTCAAATCAGAGAAGGTTGAAACCCAGTAATCTAGGAGATCAAGGAACCTCTGCCATTGCTCATTCAATTTAATGATATCTGATTAAACCACTAATGTCCATGTTTTCACCATATAAAGTAACTTATTATAATTAACTGCTGTATTACCAATGTTGCTTTCTTACTATTTCCAGTTAAATCGTCAGTACTATTTTCCATGGGATGAAGGTTAGAATACATCTAAGATGAACTTATGAATGAAATCATTAAGAATTCTTGCCAATGGCTAAAACTTTTGACACAAGAGTTGCAAGATTTTAAATAGCTCCTACCTACAAAATCAAGAATTTTAGCATAATCATTGACATGATGATTCACTGTATTTAGCACAGTTAGGGTACAGAAGTCTATTTAATTTTAGTCCCCTATTTTGGAGATCAAAGGTATTGAAAAGTTCTTGGATCAAAGACTAGGTTTAACCTTTGAAAGTTCATCACTTTCATAGCTTCAGTTACAAATTACATTTGGCATGCTTTCAAGTATTCCAAAAACTTTTCCAGCGTTATCAAGTAAAAACCAAAGTTTATATGTGGTTGCCTCCTCACTCCCCAAAATATGAATTCTGGGCTTATTGCTACGCTTTTCTTTTCTGGTTTTTCCAGATTTTTTTTTTTTTTAAATAAAAGGATGGAAACACAAAAAATTTAAAGGAGAGATCATTATGAAGAAAGATCACAGTCACATCATTCTTTTCTGTTTTGCAGTTTTCTGGAACCACAGGCATTTTTTCTTCCTGCACAGAAAAAGTGAATCTTTTCTAATTCCAAATTTTCTTTCAGTTCTAGAATTGGTTAATTCTGCTATCAAAATTCTCTAGGTTAGACAAGCTGTCTCTCCTACAGTTAACAATATAACCATGTCAGCATAAAATTAAAAAAAAAAAAATCTTTCTTCTTGAAAAGTTTTGAAGTAAGGGAATCATACACTCTGAAAACAAAAGGATATTCAGCACTGGATCTTTGCACAGGAACATCTTTAGAAAGAATTAACCCTGATTTTAAAACTGCTACCAATTAAATGTGTGTATATATATGATACACCTTTTATATATATATAATATATTTTTTTTTTTATATATTCCTTAAGAAATAAAGGAAGGGAGGAAGGAAGCAAGGAAACAGGCAAGCAAGAAGAGAGGAAGGGTGAGGGGGAATGTAGAAGGTCCACGTTGCACAGAAGCTACGGTTCCTCTTCAAACCTCTCACTAGGCTCAGCTTAGTAAAACCCTCTGAGATGAACCGAGATGAACAAAACCAAATGTGTTCTTTTGCTTTTAATAGGGTTGAGATGTGAAGTGCATTCTGAGCACTTTTAAGACTGAATGATTGCTTTCCAGAGCTTTGATAAACTCCTACCAGTTTAAGTGCTGAAGCGCTGTTCTGCTCTTCAGCCCAGCAGAGGCTCAGTCTCACAAGGTCTGTGTGACAGAGCAAGGAGTGAAATCAGGCTATACAGCACCCAGGCTTGGGTTCTGCTCCGCTCCCTTTCGTTCGAAGCTCAACTTGAAATACAGAGTAAAATCAGAGAGTGTTTGCATATTATCCCAAGTGAGTGACCAGAGACTTCTGTGCACTGGACTACGTGTAAATGGGCCTGCAGGCAAGGATTGCCAGCAAACTCCTTGTTTAAACAGCTCTTTTCTCAGCTTAGACCTAACTTTAATGGTTACTATTTAAACAGTATATTTTTTTTTTTGTTCTTTGCTTTGTGAGGGAAGTTAAGCAATGTGTGCTTGATAAGATCCTTTCTAGGACCACCAGCTAGTTCTAAAGTTCAACAGCTGAAGATATTTCAGTTCATTTACACTACCCTGCTCTTCCTCCTCAGACTTCTTTGGTCATCTGAATCATCTCATCATTCCATTTATTAGGTACATATATATATGTGAAAATTTTCTCACTTTCTTATTTACTCTGTTCAAGAGATTATGTGCTCTACTATTCAAAATGAAAATGAAATACTGCATATATTCCTGTTAACTGTAACCACCCTTTCTAAATTTCCATTAAGATTTTCCTTTCCATGTTTTAAAGTTCCTCCTCCCATTTATAAGATGCATACCAAAACCTCACGAAGTACAGAATATCTGAGTGAGAGACATCAACTCTAGTGCATTTATGTAAACACATCTAAGGGTATTCTGTACATTCAGAACTAGATACAATTTAACACTAACAAAGTGATATAGACCACAGAGAACCTACAGTTTTGTTACAAAACTCNAGCATAAAATTAAAAAAAAAAAAATCTTTCTTCTTGAAAAGTTTTGAAGTAAGGGAATCATACACTCTGAAAACAAAAGGATATTCAGCACTGGATCTTTGCACAGGAACATCTTTAGAAAGAATTAACCCTGATTTTAAAACTGCTACCAATTAAATGTGTGTATATATATGATACACCTTTTATATATATATAATATATTTTTTTTTTTATATATTCCTTAAGAAATAAAGGAAGGGAGGAAGGAAGCAAGGAAACAGGCAAGCAAGAAGAGAGGAAGGGTGAGGGGGAATGTAGAAGGTCCACGTTGCACAGAAGCTACGGTTCCTCTTCAAACCTCTCACTAGGCTCAGCTTAGTAAAACCCTCTGAGATGAACCGAGATGAACAAAACCAAATGTGTTCTTTTGCTTTTAATAGGGTTGAGATGTGAAGTGCATTCTGAGCACTTTTAAGACTGAATGATTGCTTTCCAGAGCTTTGATAAACTCCTACCAGTTTAAGTGCTGAAGCGCTGTTCTGCTCTTCAGCCCAGCAGAGGCTCAGTCTCACAAGGTCTGTGTGACAGAGCAAGGAGTGAAATCAGGCTATACAGCACCCAGGCTTGGGTTCTGCTCCGCTCCCTTTCGTTCGAAGCTCAACTTGAAATACAGAGTAAAATCAGAGAGTGTTTGCATATTATCCCAAGTGAGTGACCAGAGACTTCTGTGCACTGGACTACGTGTAAATGGGCCTGCAGGCAAGGATTGCCAGCAAACTCCTTGTTTAAACAGCTCTTTTCTCAGCTTAGACCTAACTTTAATGGTTACTATTTAAACAGTATATTTTTTTTTTTGTTCTTTGCTTTGTGAGGGAAGTTAAGCAATGTGTGCTTGATAAGATCCTTTCTAGGACCACCAGCTAGTTCTAAAGTTCAACAGCTGAAGATATTTCAGTTCATTTACACTACCCTGCTCTTCCTCCTCAGACTTCTTTGGTCATCTGAATCATCTCATCATTCCATTTATTAGGTACATATATATATGTGAAAATTTTCTCACTTTCTTATTTACTCTGTTCAAGAGATTATGTGCTCTACTATTCAAAATGAAAATGAAATACTGCATATATTCCTGTTAACTGTAACCACCCTTTCTAAATTTCCATTAAGATTTTCCTTTCCATGTTTTAAAGTTCCTCCTCCCATTTATAAGATGCATACCAAAACCTCACGAAGTACAGAATATCTGAGTGAGAGACATCAACTCTAGTGCATTTATGTAAACACATCTAAGGGTATTCTGTACATTCAGAACTAGATACAATTTAACACTAACAAAGTGATATAGACCACAGAGAACCTACAGTTTTGTTACAAAACTCTTTTTCCCCTTCAGCTTAGAAATTCACTAATAAATTGAAAATGTACCAAGGAACATGGGGGTGCCTGAAAATGGTGAGGCTATAACAGACTTAAGGATAAATGAATCTCATACTTCTCAGAGAGCAGGAGTTTCTCATGCTTTGGAAATTTCTTACTTTTCCTAGGATTGTCTCTTTTATTCCTGGTTAACAATCATGACAGTTTATTGCTGAAAAATATATGTGAAATAAATTGAATTTCACTCTCATTTCTTTCACCATGTTCTTTAGGGGTTCTAATGCCATATTCACACTGGATGTTCTTGGAGTACATGAAAAAGATGCTGTCTGATTCCCACCCATAAGCAGCACATTATGGCTTTTTCTTTCTCTAAACTTTAGTTGTTAGTGTTTAAATATGAACCTGGGTCCATTCTGAAATTAAGATGCAGCTTTTTTTTTTCTCTTTATGTCTTTGGTAGTCAGATTAAAATGTTCTCTTCTGTGGTATCTGACTAGAAAAAAGCAACTTTCCTCTCATAACTACTTGGGCAAGATGAGAATAGCGATTGAATAACACTCCTGTGATCACCAGGCAATAGCCACATTAAAAAAGCAAATAAAATAAGCTTCTATATAATGTAGGAGCACAAAGATGAGAGCAAAAAAAGCATTATGCAAATCTATTCCTTTGTACAAAGAACCTCCATGTGATTCCTAACTCACATTTTGAGAAGCACAAGCAAGCAGGGAAAGCCATACAGCACACAGCACAGGTGGCTATTTTCTACTTACTGGAACATTGTGGGTTTAAAGGTTCAGATGAAATGTGAAACAACTTGTGTTCATACTCAGTGAGGAAAGGGTGAAAAAAAGAGGAAACAAACAGAAAGCAAAAATGTAAATGAACCCAGAGAAGAGTAGGTAAACTGAAAATTGAATATAGAAAATCGGTGCTAAGCAGAAGGGAAAAAAAAAAAAAGAAGAAGGAAAAGCATAGCAGAAGTTAATGTTCACGGGCTCTAATTAAATGTGACAAGTGCAACACACTCCAGAATTAAAACACACTCCAGAATTGATTCTTGAGGCGTTGTCTAGATTAGTAAACTAAACAGTGCCACAGCAGACACTTGAATACCGGCATGTGAGCGTTTATGCTGCCAAATCAACAGCAGAGTCACTGAAATAGTTTTGCTTTGGCCAAAGTAGACTGAGGTCGAGGTGAGCAGAAGCCAGGGATTGCTCCTGCCAGCACTGCAGAAGGGCAATCTTCTTGGTTTCTGGAAGGGGAGAGGAGGAGAGAGCGCAAAGAGATCTTAACTACATGGATACAAACCCTGTTTTGCTACTTGCACTCAAGGAAAAACTATGGCCCCTGGACAATTTTTTTTTTTTTACTAGAACAGACATATTTGGTGTTCATTCAGTGTACTTTAAGAACCTGAATTACTCAACTCCCTGCCCCCCTGTCCCTAAAACAACAAACAACTGGCTTTATATGACTGAGAAATCTCAGTGAAACAAAGGAAAAGCTTGCATTTCACATCCCTGAGATAATAAACACTTATTTTTTGTAAACATGTATTAGTATCTTGTGTGGAGATTATTCAGGGACCGAAGACAGCATAGCTCCTTCATATTAGAGAATCTGATTTTGCCAAACTTTGATTGATTATGATAGGTAAGCCCAAGTTATTATTTATTTCTGTACACCATCTGTGAAGTAATAAAGTCTATTACTATCTATTATCATTATTTTCATGATGTGTATTCCAGTTGTCAGCATTATTGATGCTAATATTACTAATGGCTATTCTGACCTTCTGATTTTAGTACAAGTAATGTTTGTATAGTGTAAATTAGTAAAAAGGATTGCCTGCATCACAGTTCTCTCATAATTGTAAGGAAAACTGTTACAGATGTACACTGAACATACAATGCTTAGAAATTCAGAGCACAGAATGCAATCCCTGATCTTGCTGCCTAGCTGTAGTGAGAAAGACGAATGACATGGTTGATGTCAAATGTCCATATACTTAGGATTTCTAATGGGAGCTACTCTGGAATTTTCAAAGTGTCTGTGCGATTTTAATATTCCATGCTTGTTAATTTCAATGTTAATCCAAATCTATTAGGCTACTCTGAACATCTTAGCCACAAAATACTTTAGAACACTCATAAAACATATGTAAAATTGGGATTTCTTTGTCTTATTCTACATTCATCTTTGTCAGACTTTAATGATATTTTAACATTTCTCATTATCCATCGAATACAGAGTTATTTAGAAACAAGGAACGCATGAAGACTTTTAAACTCTCATTATCTTAGCATTAAAACAGTTTATTCTTCAGGGTAAATATTGCAATATCTGCAAGACTGAAAAATCCAGCTTTCTACAGTACTGGGACATTCCACTAGCTAGCTTCAACAATAAATGCAAGCCCCAGATGGACCAGCATAAGTCCTATTTGAAAGTCAGATAAAAGAACGCTGTAGGAGTCTCAACTCTTTAATAAGACCTTTATTAGGTCCAGCATGGTGTAGCATTAGAGAGAGAGTTCCCACTGCATTATCTGAGGAAAGGGAGGCTATAGAAAAACTATGGATTTTCAGACCAGAAAAGCCCTGTTGACTTTATCCCTCATATTCTTATTTTAGAGAAATAATATTAATGACGAAAAGTATAATTCTAGTTTTATGGTGTTATGGTAACCTTGTGAAAAAGAAAAATCAGGAATATAACCAAAATCTTACAATAGTTATTTGTATATGACACTATTTTCAGGTGGATAATAGAGACTTGGAAAGTTCAAAATGTCTAAGCAATTCATTCTGATAGAGATGCTAATTGTTATGGCAAATAAAGATGGGCAGCAAATTATTTCTCTTAAAAGATTAAAATAGCATATATATTAATCTTACATTTCAATTATTTTTAAAACTATAGACATAGATTAATATAAAAAGCATGAAGCTATAACGTGTTAGAAATACAAGATCATATACATCAGATTGAGTGCTCAAGAGTTCATTAGGATACTCTTGGCAATATGATACTTGGGTAAATTTCCCTGCTGTAATTTCTATGCCATTTACTAATATTGTAGGTAGGTAATCATGTTAATAGCTTTGAATTCCATAAAAGACACTGAGTAGGAGCAAGATGTATAAAGTATGTGGAAATTAGAAAACATTTATGCAAATGAGTAGTTCTTTAAACTGTGTATTAACAGTTCCTGAGTAAGTAATTTCACACATGTACTTGTAAAATGTATTCATCCTCTACTAAAAGGGAAACAAATATTTATTTGCAAACTCTAGAAAAATTAAAGTGAGTGAGTGAGTGAGTGGAAGAGCGAGAAATCTATGAATCAAACTGATATGCTAGAAAACATTTAAGGAGAGAAAATAGTACTAAAACTATGTTGCCGTAAATCTGGCATATTTACAGTATTATCACTGAAGATTGTTACTGCATTTTTCACAGACTAAACACTGCAGTATCAATATTTCAATTTACTTCCATGTGTAAAGCTGTTTTCTCATCCTATTTCCAGGAAATATTTGAAAATTAATGAAAACAAGCTACCTAGTTCTGCATTCTACAGCCCAGCAGCTTACAATGACAACAGATGGGTAAAACCAAGCAAAGTCTGAAAAGACTTTTTTCATAAATTCTGCTAATCTCAGTATGAATCATTCAAATGCTAGTAAATCCAACATCTGTGCATTTCTAAAATGTAACAAAGACAACATAAATATTATGAAACGGATTTTTTCTATATTTCAAAATAACACTAATGGCCAGTGATTTTAACTTCAACCATGTTACTCTTTTTGAGGCAAAACTTCCCTGGAAATAGTAGGGGAGCTTTAAAAAAATTGCTGTAAGGTACAGAGATATTAAGCGGTGGTTAATACAAAATCTGTGTTGGAAGTCATAACTAAAAGAAGTCACGTATATAGCAGAGGATAAGCTAATAAACATTGAGGAAGAGCTCATGAATATGTGAGACAGAGGTGTACAGATCCTTATGGGCTGCAGGTCACCCATTTGTCTAGGAGACACTGAACGAAGGCCTTGTAAGGAAAAGAAACAACTGCATATTTCTAGCTGTGCTGCCAGGAACACCTCTGATAAAATAACTAGAAACACTTAAAACCAGCGTGAGGGATGTCACATATTAGCCCAGCTCTCAAAGGCATGAAATTAGGAGATGGCCACTGAGCAACAGTGGTGTTTTAGGATAAGGAGGAGAGATATGTGATTTTAAGGTTTTGTACCCACTCTGTGATTTTTCTGAGCTTTAGAAAAATACTCCCAAGCCCCAATATTCTTCAGTGTCTTCATAAGTGAAAGTAGACTTTGGCCCAAAGTTTTTGTTGACTGAAGTGGGTGTTGAACTGGATAGACTCCAGAGATCCCTTCCAACTGATTCTTCCTATGACCTGATGATTCCATGTTTTTTTATAACCTGACTCCTGGAATGACAGTGCTGTCTTACTTTCATAGGTGTGAATTTCTACAGCCAAATATTGACCAAAGCAGAGCACAACTATTTTAATTTTCTCTTAAATTTGTCTTTAACAGTTAAGGAGTCCAAAGGGTAAAAACAAATGCTGGAAGAAAGAGAGAGGTACAAATGTAATGCCAGTAAAAGTGCTGAGGCAGCTTATATTGTACTGTGGAAAATATTGTTTTTGTTACGTGAAGGTTCTGTCCAGCTGCTAGCAGGTGTGATGTCAATTTGCAGTCACCAAGGCTGCTGAATCCGGAGGTTTTGTTAGCCAACTTTAACTCCTTTTAGCTGAGAAAGCAATTAAAATCTCTTGGTTTAAAAACAGTGAAATAGCAGAGTTGACTTACTTTCTGAGGTACTGGGAAAGACTGGAACAGAAATATGCCAGGGAAAATAAGCAGGGCTTGTCCTGGGGTGGTGCAGAGAGCGGAGTTATTGATTTGTGGGACTATATGTCTGCGAATAACAGAACCTGAACAGTAACAGAAAGAGCCAAAAAGATACAAAAAGCCAAGCAAAAATAAGAAACATGAGTGACAGTGGTCCAAAAGGCAGAAGACAAAGATTGATATGTCGGTCTCAAAAAAGACTGGAAATCACGTTGTGAAAAAAATGAAACCTCCTGGAGTGTGCTCTCTGTGTGGTCAGGAGAGCAGAACTGTGCCTGTGCTGCAATGCTGTCATGAGTGAAAACTGGAATAGCTCTCAATTCTACCTCTTCATTGTCTTCAACAGTGCTTTCTCAATAAAGCTGGGTGCTCATTATAGTCATATATAGAATTGAATTCATACTTCGCCCAAAATACTTTTTAAAAAGGAAACATTGCATGATATGACTTACAGGATGATTACTAATGCTTGTCAAACCCTCATTGATTCTATCTCTAAGTTAGAAGTCAGGTGGATTCAGTTACTTTAGCTTAAGAAACATTGGGAAATGTTCACAGGTTTTGAAGATGTATACCTAAACTGTCGAAAAAACTGTGAATGTCTATTTTTATTCTTGTTTGTTTTTGTAACATCCTTTTTTGATCAGAAAATTTTAAACTAAAAAATGGCAAGTACAGTCATATTCTTTGTGCAGAGTTTTCACTGTTCACATCTCCCTATTTACTAGCAAAACTATTCACTTCTGAGACAGGCTATCATGTTAAAATATATGTTTTTTCTAAATTTATTAAATTAACTAATTAATATTTATTAATATGCATCCATTCTTCACCTTCAAACAGATGCAAAATAGGAGTCTGGACTAGTTTGTTGACAAAAGCTAGAATCTTTTGCATGAATGTACTTATTCAAGGTGTACTCCCATTTAATCCTGAAGTGGCAGATTTCTACATTTCAGAAGGTAGAATGCAAAGATTTCTCAAGCTAGAAACCTTTATCTGTCAGGTTTTGGAGAATGCTAGGTCTGGTAAGATACACTATATTAGTAGTACGCACCATAATTGAACTCCTGTTCTTTTGCATCTGGTAGTTCACACAGCTGTCTTCATTGGGAGCCTAACTTAAATGCCTGTATGCAAATACACCTAGCATGGGGAACAAACAAGAGGAGTTAGAGACGTGCACACGCCTGCAGGGCTATGATCATAATTGGCATCATGGAGACATGGTGGGATGGATCCTATGACTGGAGTGTTGGAATAGAAGGATACAGACTCTTAGGAAGGACAGGCAGGAGAGACGAGGAGGGGGTGTCACTCTCTATGTCGGTGACCAGCTGGAGTGCACGGACCTCTGCCTGGGGATGGATGAGGAGCTGATCTAGAGGTTATGGGTCAGGATTAAAGGGAGCGCAGGGACAGGTGATGTTACAGTGGGGGTCTGCTACAGGCCACCTGACCAGGAAGACTGAGTGGATTAGGCCCTCTATAGAGAGATAGGAGCAGCCTCACATTCCCAAATTCTAAGGTTGTAGCATCTTGCTGTGATCTCTACATTTCTTCTTTTAAGGGAAAATTGTGCAAACAGTATACATTTTACTTCAGTGATATTCAAACTTTAGTCTATGCCTGCCTCTAGACACTGAATCGTTCCAAGTTCTCTCTGTAATGCAGATAAGAAAACAGATTTAATTTAGTACGTTCCAGCCTATTGTACTTCAAAATGATTTAGTGTTCAAAACCAAAATACAATAAAAGTTTGGAAAGCACTGCTCTAACTTTAGCATAGGATTTTACAGATATGGCTTTCATTGAACTTAGTAGAAATCGTAAATAAATTTGCTAGAAATTAATATATGAACAGAACTCTTCACTAAGCACATTTTATTCTACAATTTGTTGTCTACTTAAAGACCTACAGTGGTTCCTCTTAACAATCTAGAGCTGTATTGCTGATCTGTGCTGTGTATCTCAGTAAACAAAAATAATACGAGAAAGGAAAATTGTGAATAAAATATTTTTTCTTTCTTACATCATTTATTACTATTGTCTTTTATAGGTTTTGAAAACATGTTAAGGTTCTTTAACCTGAAACATTAGAATCTTATATTTCAATGAAAAAAAAGATAAAAGAATCCAATGGCAGGAATATAAAGGAACAAGTTATATAATATTTTATATAACTATACCTATGCATAGCAGAGATCCTTCTCTTTCTGAATTCTTATATTCTTTTTTTTTTTCAGCTTTCAACACTGATGGACACGTACAATGTCCCCATCTATTTTTGCGGACCACCTAAGTCACTAGGATTTGACCCTGGTGATCAAAATGAGCCTTTATGTACTTTTCCATTATAAATATTAAACAAATGTATGCACTCGTTGTCATTTTTTCTTCATCTCAGTGATGGCAGAGAAGTATACAACACAAAATCACTTTCTCATTGTTTTGTCACTAATCTGATTCATATAAACCCTCTCTTCATCGGTCCTGTGCATTACTGTGGTACAGGAAGGTTTGGACTCCAAGGTAAGTATTTACTTTATCTTTTTCAAAAGGAAGGGGACCATATCAACAGCATCTCTAAATACAGAGCTTTGAAGTATTTCCTGTAGACCTTGAAAATGTAGTGCATAGTCTCAGGCTTCATGGGAAAATAAATTTTGGCTGGAATCCAACTTTAACTAACTTAGGCAACTTACTTGGCAACTATATTATCAGCCATTTCATCTCATTTTTGACATCTCAAAGTTAGATTGCACTATCATCTGGAGTTCTCATACTTTCCGTGGAAAGAGACAGATAAACGTGAGAAGGCTAATTATTTTCCTTATCTGACATGCACTTCAGTACTGGATGAATTTGATTACCTAGCACTATCTGTGGTTGTGGCTTTTCATAGTTAAAAATTATCGTAATCTTGAAAGCACAGATCTTTTCTCCTGCACAGCACCTCAAGTAGCCTTTGACTCTTGTTCTTACAGTGGCATCTGGAAACGAGACAAAATATTAGATACTGTACAGTCATATAGCAAAAAGTGATACCCACAGAGCTTGCATTTCAAATAGACAACACCAACAAAAAATGCAGAAAGGGATATAACTTCCTCTGCCAGTTGGGTATGATAGGGAATAAAATACAGATAAGGGCAACAATGAAGATCAAAATGTATGTAACGGATTTTATACAAAGGATGACCAAATGGTAAAGGGCATTTTGGTCTGGAAAAGACGTGTCTGAGGGCAGATACTTGGATTCTGAGTGGCAAGGACAGATGACCACTTTGAAAAAGAAACAGGATAATTTAGAATCATAGAATAGTATGGGTTGGAAGGGCCCTTTAAAGGCCATCTAGTCCAACATCACCTGCAATGAGCAGGGGCATCTTCAACTAGATCAGGTTGCTCAGAGTGTTGTCCAGCCTCACCTTGAATGTTTCCAGGGATGGAACATCTACTACAACCTACTCCAGTGTTTCACCACCCTCATTGTAAAGCATTTCTTCCTTATATCTAGTCTAAATCTACCCTCTTTCAGTTTAAAACCTTTACCCCTTGTCCTATCACAACAAGCCCTGCTAAAAAGTTTGTCCCCATCTTTCCTGTCCCATAGACTTCTGTATGTTCAGGTTTCTCAGGTGGTCACAAACCTGATCTTCTCTTACAGTGGGAGGGACTTTGCTCCCCCAGTCTCTCTCTTGGGGCTCATCCACTCAAGAGGTGTGGGGAAAGAGGTTGCCAGCAAAAAAGCTAATGAGTAACTCAGCCTCCTCCTCGTCTGTTGTTACATGTTTGTCAGTCTTGCTCATCACGGGGCTATGCTTTCTTTGGCCTTCCTTTTCTGTCTGACATACCTGTAGAAGCCCTTCTTATTTGTCACGTACTTTGCCAAGCTCAGCTCTAGCTGTGCCTTGGCCTTCCTGACCACATCCCTACACAACTGGGATTTCATGGAAGAAAAATCACTGAAGGGATAATAAATGGAAAGCAATAAACATGGCTTAGAAAATCCCAGAAATCTGCTTTTGCAAATTTTTTAGGCTGTGAGAGTGTTTTTGGAAAACATACTTTGTTCTCACACTCTTCTCCAGCTATCCCAGAAGGGCCACCTTCAGACACAGGTTGCTCTGGTCAAATATGCTCCGAGTTCGTCCTCCCTAACCTGTGTGCCTGCTGCAGCCCAGATCGCTTTTCCCTCTCTAGCACTGGGAGCACTGGCAATGTTTATCTTGGGGAAAGAAAAGAAATACAAAGGAGTCTGCAATTCCACACAACCTCAAATTAAAAAGCTAGTATCAACTTTTCACAATGATTAAATGGTTTCCCAGCCTGAAAATCAAATATAAACCATTTTGGGCATGAATTACAAGATCAGTCATTTTGATCCGAACATGAAAGAGAAACCAGCTTGGAAAAAACAAAAGTACAGCGTGTCTGCTTGGCCTGACGCAGCCACGCTCTTTGAAAATGAGATGTCAGCTTGCATTTTTTTTTCTTCTCTGAGAGGAGAGTAATTTTCTACCTAGAGATGGTGACTCTTTCAGGACACCATCCCACCAGGTGCACCTGGAGAAGGAAACCATATGCACATGACATTAACTATTAGGTAATTCTTGGTCCTGGAGCTGTAAGTGGATGTTTTCCAGGAATCAGCATCCCTCAGCTTAGCTCATGTTTTGGTAGCAAGCCCAAACAGCAAGGAACTTCTGTCATGTGTGCTTCATGTCAAGACTGCTTTGTGCAGAGGAAGTGAAATCTGTCACAATCCATGCTTATGCCGTCTGTAGGGTGCAGGCTCTGGAGAATGTTATCCTTCCTTCTGGGTACAGGTTTCCTGGCTCAGAGACATATTGGCATCATTCCAGACTGCAGCCTGAGAGCAAAGTAGTATGTACACACGCATTGAGGGGAGTTGGCGACAAGATAGCAAACCAAGCTTCTTTATCCTTCAAGGTGTTGCTATTTTTAATTGTATAATAATAATTATTTAAAAAATATGATACAATAGAACAATCATATTTACAATGCTTTATAGCAAAATGACTTCGAAATAAAACAAATGAAAGTAAAAATGGGTTAGAAAACAAAAAGTAATATTAATCTAATGTAATGATATTATGAAATATGGTGTCACTATGTATACAGCACTTATAGCAGTTATAGAATAGTACATTATATCAATATAGTTTTGAATAAAATCAGGATAAAGTGTGCCAATCGGGCTAAAAAAGAAGTTAAAAAAATAACCGAACGCAAAAGTGCACAAAGGTAAAAGGTTGTAAAAGGCACTGAAGTACAATGAGGTCATTCATAGTAAACATTTTTGGCAATACACTACTTTCCATAAATCAATCTTTACAGCAGGCAGTGATTATGACATTAATACTGTGCACACTCCTTACCAATTTGTGGATTTGGTATTATTAACTGAAGGCAAACCAATTAGTACACACAGTCTTTCAGATATGAGTAGATTAGACGTAGTTTCATGATACCAAAATGCATGGGCTGCATACATAAAAGTATTTCATTTGGTTTTGTGAAGTGTAATGAGGATATGACTAGTGTCTTTTATGTTGTTTAGTGATACCTTTGATTTGCACTCTGAAAATAGTGTCTTCATGGATGTTATTTTTGTGTTGGTGGGGATTTTGGTTTTTTGAGGGTTTTGTGGGGTTTTTTTGTTTTGTTTTTTGGGGTTTTTTTTGTGAGGAGATTGTTCCTTTTCAAAGTATATTGAATTAATGAACCAATAGAACTTGTGGACACAGTCTGAAAGTGGCTGTAGGCAATTCTCTTTTGCTTTTTACCTTTTCCTTTTTTTTTCTGTTTTATATTTTTTAAAGACTGAGCAATGTTACAGACTAATAGGTCGTGGCAGTCAGCTAATGAGTTGAAACTTCACTGAGATAGAAGGCACACACAATGGAAATGTGTGAAAAATTGAAATGACAAGGTTGTTAAGGTAACTCTATCTTGGTTATGTATTTAGGAAGTTTATTGTGATGCGGTGAAATGAAAACTTAATAAACATACCTAGTCATTATGAATAAAAAAAAAAGACATCTTATTTATTAACTGCAAGATGCACGGATTTGCTGTCGCTGTGTTGTAATGGAAACAAAGCAAGTGAAAAACAGTACCCAACTGCCTCATATGACTAGCCCATGCCAATACAGAACATTAAAAAGTAATTTTAAGAAGTTGTGTTTTCACATTAGCTTTGTAAAACCAGCTGACTTTGTGACTTTGTAAATGAGAATTTAAATGAAAATGTTGTGTCCATTGAGAGCATGGGAAGCATGCTAACAGGGCTTTGCAATTACTGCCGTATTGTGCTCTCTGTGCACTTTTTTGCTTATGTAAATACATAGGTTCATGCTTACACATACTCACAAAAGCTCAGGCACCAAGGAAACTGGATAAAAAGAGCAGTTCTTTATCCTATCATACCACAGTTTATTGAAATATCATTGTCTGTGTGATTCCCTAGTAGCTACGCATGGTTTTCTTTTTGATGAAGTCATAATCTTTTTTGAATAACATTGTGTATTAGGGCCACACTTACTCTGAGCTGTACTGTGCTCTTAGTCCTTCTCTAATTTTCTCAAACTCCTTGTCCCTAGAATTTCAGAAACAGCAGAGAAAGTAGGTAGGTCATCCAAAAATGCTTTCAAGGTTGCAGTATTCATCAGTTGTAGTAAATAAGAAGGCTGAGGTGGAGGCACCAATAATGATGAGTCTCTGATACAACAACATAAAATAAAGGCACAGATGAGAGACTGCAAGAAAAGGAGATGAGTATATGTTTCCACATGGTGCTATCAGACTGCTAGTTAAACAACTAAAACGAGTCATAAAATCATCGAATCATAGAATGGTTAGAGTTGGAAAGGACCTTAAAGATCATATCATTCCAATGCCCCTGCCATGGGCAGGGACACCTTCCACTAGATCAGGTTGCTCAAAGCCCCATCCAACCTGACCTTGAACACTTCCAGTGACGGGGCACCCACAACTTCTCTGGGCAACCTGTTCCAGTGTCTCACCACCCTCAGAGTGGTGCCTCCTTGCACCTGGCCTTGTTGAAGATCATGAGGTTGTCATGGGCCCACCTCTCAAGCCTGTCCATGACCCTGTGCATGACATCCCTTCCCTCCAGCATGTTGACCACTCCACACAGCTTGGTGTCATTGGAAAACTTGCTGAGGGTGTACTCAATGCCACTGCGCATGTCACCAACAAAGATGTTAAACAGTACCGGTCACAGTATTGACCCTTGAGGAATGCCACTTGTCGCTGCTCACCACTTGGACATCGAGCTGTCTACTGCAAACCTTTGAGTGTGACCATCCAGCCAGTTCCTTATCCACTGGGTGGTTCATCTGTCAAATCCGTCTCTCTATTTTAGAGACCAGGATGTCATGCAGGACGGTGTCAGATGCTTTGCACAAGCAAGATGATGCCAGTTACTCTTCCCTTATCCACCATGCCCTTAGTGAAACCCTGTTGACTGTCAACAATCACCTCCTTATTTTCCATGTGTCTTAGCATAGTTTCCAGGAGGATTTGTTCCATGATCTTGCCAGGCACAGAGGTGAGACTGACTGGCCTGTAGTTCCCTGGGTCTTCTTTTTTTCCCTTTTTAAATATGGGCATTATGTTTCCACTTTTTCAGTCAGTGGGAACTTCTCTGGACATGGTCTAAGTAACGAAACCCCTGGCTGTGGCACCAGTCCTGCAGCTATTTGTTGATTTGTCAGATTTCATTCACCCTATCAACCCCCTTCCCTTTGACTGTGAGGACTGATGAAAAAACTACCTGTGCCCTGGAAGTCCCCCCGATATGTGCTGCCAGTAACAGCACAACTCCCTAGAGCGTGCATCGGGGAGCAGACTGGCTTGCCTCACTCTGCTCCAGTGCCTCTTCTGATGCAGTGGGTTTTTCCTCCTCACTCTGCAGAGCAGTGAAGTGGNTGGGTGGTTCATCTGTCAAATCCGTCTCTCTATTTTAGAGACCAGGATGTCATGCAGGACGGTGTCAGATGCTTTGCACAAGCAAGATGATGCCAGTTACTCTTCCCTTATCCACCATGCCCTTAGTGAAACCCTGTTGACTGTCAACAATCACCTCCTTATTTTCCATGTGTCTTAGCATAGTTTCCAGGAGGATTTGTTCCATGATCTTGCCAGGCACAGAGGTGAGACTGACTGGCCTGTAGTTCCCTGGGTCTTCTTTTTTTCCCTTTTTAAATATGGGCATTATGTTTCCACTTTTTCAGTCAGTGGGAACTTCTCTGGACATGGTCTAAGTAACGAAACCCCTGGCTGTGGCACCAGTCCTGCAGCTATTTGTTGATTTGTCAGATTTCATTCACCCTATCAACCCCCTTCCCTTTGACTGTGAGGACTGATGAAAAAACTACCTGTGCCCTGGAAGTCCCCCCGATATGTGCTGCCAGTAACAGCACAACTCCCTAGAGCGTGCATCGGGGAGCAGACTGGCTTGCCTCACTCTGCTCCAGTGCCTCTTCTGATGCAGTGGGTTTTTCCTCCTCACTCTGCAGAGCAGTGAAGTGGTTCTGCAAGGACACTTCAGCCTTCGGGGGAAGTCTCTTCCTCCTGCTGGTCTTTGATGTCACAAGCTTCCATTCTTCCTTGTTACTGACCCTCCTCCCTTCTGTGTGTGCCAGCGTGGGAGTTTTTGACTGGCTGTGGCTGTTGATCCACCGCAGACTGCATTATGAATCAGCTATCTAACTCGTTCTCAGCTTCCTTGATGTTACACAGCCTCCCCACCACCTCCTGCAGCTCAGCAACTTGCTGCAAGAGATCTCCCCCTGGGCACACCTTTTGCAGGCAGGTATGTTACCTATCCCTGCCTCAGGAGAAGGGTCGAGGCACTTCCTGCAGTCTGATGTCAAATAAGAATAGTGCAAGAACATTTCATGTTCTGTTTATGTTATTTCTGCAAAACATGTTATGATTCAACCTAGAAGAAAACTTTAAAATATAGATGATGCTATTGGCGCCAGGTAGATGGTATCCCCTGAGGACAGTGGAAGTGAGAATGCCAGATGCACCAGCTGAAGAAAGATTGGACTACTGCTCTCCTGAATTTGGCATCTGATCTAGCATCTAAATACAGCATATAATACTTGACAAGCGTAACTGGTTTTCCCACATAGATTTCAGATGGCAATACATTTTGGAACTGGTACATTTTATGTACTGGTAGAATGAATCAATTTTTTGGTAGCAAGATAGGCTGCCAACTGGTAATGAAATGATATACAACACTGATCATCTTGATTATCTTTGTAGTGAAAGAACCTGGTGCACGTAGCAACAAACTACAAAATTCACAAGCAAATACTGAGGCAATTCTGCTACGTTTTTTTCCAGGGTGAAAAAAGAAAAATGTCCTTAACTGATTGGTCTGTGTACAAGACAGAACATTTTACACGTATCCTTAGTATCATTTGTATCTATAAAAAAGTATTTGCAAGAATCTGAAATTTTCTTGTCTTCCTGGCAAAGCTGGTAACAACTCAAGATTGTACTGAAGGTGAAATAGTGTACTTCAAAAGTAATTCAAAGATAAGTTCTATAATTTTGGCTTTACAAAGGAGAAATATGATTTAATACAATATTGGTGTTGTCAATTAAGAAGTTCCATATATACTTGTTCAGTCTCCTTCGGAGTTAAATAAAATTGAGCCTTTTCAGTGAGAAAGTGCCACCACAATATAGCTCCTGCCACTATCTCTATGGCTACTCAACAAAGCGGTGAAGTTTTTGGGGACTTTTTTGGTTGAGTTTTTGTTGATTTTTTTAAAGGATATGATTTGAGTAAGTATTGAGTGCAATTATTTGTTTAACTACCTTATTTTTTATCCAGTATACTGAATAAATTCTTCCAGAATTAATGTAATTTCACCTTTCCTTAAAATCAAACTTATTTTCTTGTGATATCACATTGATTTATCAGAGTTCTGGTTCAGGCTATGTCTCATCAATGAACTGGGCTCCTTGACAGCACATGTTGTACAATGAGGTAGTAATAGCAGGTAATGATGTCTCTGATATGCATCTTGGGTTAACTTGTGCATCAGTCCTAAGAGAAGGTAATGGGTTTATCATCATCTGAACTATCATTCCTACAAAAAAAATCTAAACTGTGGATATATTAGTGACAACTGAAGCATCTATAAGATCAATTCAACAAAACCAATTGAAATGAAACATTATTGTTATGAAACTGTTTCATTTCCTCTGGATTAGTTGTCAAAGGAATCTGAAAAAGTAGCTCAAACACAGCAGTGTAGACATATGACCTCTGGAATAGACCTGACTCATGGCTGACATCTCCTTACAGGCAGAAAAAAGGGATGACTATTCTGCCTGTATTGATATACAGATAGCCTCATATGCTAAAAATTACATATATTTCTTTAGCCTTTGAATAAGGGTTTTAAATACCTAGAATAAGCAAAATAATGTAATTGTGTAATTAAAATTTCCACCACTTTATAAATCACATTTCTTTCTGTTTTCATATTCACACTTTCTGGAGAGTAGCAGTTTAGGCTTGATTCAAATTTGGTCATATTTTCTAAATAATTTACTAGGCATTTTTCTTTTGAAATATTTGACAATTACCTATGTCTGTGATTCACTCATTTTATGCTGCTGGTCAAATAACTTGTGCGTGTGTTTGTCCATAATTTATTCAAAGAATTGTACAAAATATTTCCAATAATAGGGTCTATGAATATTAGCTGAAAATGTGTATGACAGATGTGATAGATTATTTATCAAAATTTTTCCACTGTTTTCCACTTCTGAAAATCCAGCTCAATAATTTATGAATATATTAAGAATACAACTATGTAAATAATTTTCAAAGTTATTATCCCAGTTTTTATGGAAAATCCACTGTTGTTCATTGAACCTCTGTAGTGACTGACCCAAAGTTCAATGATATCTCAAACTGTTCTTCCATTACTTCATCAATCTGGATCAGTGGCTTAGCCCAAGCATAGGCAGGGCTTTCGACAGAGGCTGTTCTGAACCTCACCAGTGCATATCTTATTCCATTATCCATTGCTAATTTACATGCATATTTGAAATCAAAGTGGAGCATGTCAGTTGAAAAGCAGTGTGCAATTGGATTAATTTATCTTTTGAATACATTTATAAAAAGAATGGTGAATTAACTAGCAATTACAGCATTTCTTTTCAAAATACCAGTACCCCAGATAACCTGGGTATTGTTTCACTTTTAAAATTGCATGTACAGAAATAAATAGTAATGTAGCTAAATATATCCAAGGTGTGCTGATATATTAAAAAAAATAAGATGGTTTACTTTCATAGCTGTTTGCATTTTTTGTTGTTTTCTACAGAAGACTAGGGTGGGGCTAAGTTGAATCAGAGTATGCCATTATATTTCTGCAAGGGCTTGAAGAATTTTAACAGCATAATTTTTGCTATTCCACAGTCAATATGTACTCACTCTTCTGTTTTCTGACTCTGTGGTTTTGATAGGTTGCACTTGTCAGGGTTATGCATTTTTATTACGTTAATGAATGGAGAAAGCTCATACAATTTTAAAATATCCTACTGAAAACCTCAAAAGGTAAAAACAAAATAGAATATCTGTACATCACAAATTTAGGTTTAAAGAGGTTTGCTGCGAACAAACAATATTCAATTTATATATAGCAAATTTATTTCACAACTTCAGTTGGCGCTGAAAGATAATGAAAAACAGCGGTTTTCTTAGTATACAAAAATTGTCAATGTTCATAGTAGTATCAGTTGCACTGTGATGAGGCAAATAAGGCTAATTACCTCATAATATTATTTTGAGGTAGATATTATACCTTCTACCTGTACAGATGACAAAATTAAAATAACAGTATCTAAATTATTTCAGTACTGTTCCATAATGTTAGTAATTATGCTGCACAGTCTTTTCTTTAGATATAGAAATTTAACTTCAGTTAAATGGCCTAGGTAAAACAACAACCAGAAGAATGCTGTATTTCTAATTCGTATTCACAGTTGCTGATTCTTATATTTGTGTTCATTCAGACTATCTATTCTAGGACCCAAACTTAGGCATTGTAATCATTCCAGCATTATAGTTCAAAGCAACGATGAGGGAATCACATTACTTATTCACTAATGACATACCTTACCTCCTTGTACAGTCAATGTAGAAAATTTGTGATGACCCAGTGTCTAATACACAGCTGAATTGGAAGGAATGGATAGGCATGAACAGGTATTATCATAATTTCACCCACTAAAAGTTAAAAACTATGGCAAAGGGAAGACATATAGAGGGTGTTCATTCATTTTATGCCATTTTTAAACACCAAAGAAAGCAAATCTGAATACCTAACATTTTTTCCCCAGGCCTGTGTGCACACACTCACAAACAGGGGTTCTGCTTTGGTTGATATAAAATGGAAATTTCCTGCCCAGACTCAATGTTTCTTTAGCTTAGGACACTAATAAAAGAACAGAAAATCTTCTGCTGTCATTCCCATCCACTTCCTTGTGTGCACCTATCACTTTTATCAGATTGTAGAGTATATTTGTGTTAGTAATTTTTATTTGTGATAGAAATCAGAAATCCATGTGAATTAATTTGCTTTTGTAGTCATATTTATTTTGTGAGCCTGACCCCTAAGAGAATGCATGCAGTAGGAGGCACTATATAGGGAGATAAAATATGAGAAAAAACAAAGAAGTTTTCTCAGTGACAAGTTTTAGTTACATTTCTTGTCTTGGATACATGAGTAAATAATAGCATTACAGACATGATGTGGAACTAAGCAGTGGAACATGAATTCTTTTATAACATATATATTTATATGTACACATATGTAGAATTGTATACAAGTTCTAGCTGGTACATAAAAATAAAAGACTGTATAATACATTTGTCATATACTTCATTACTGTGTCATACTTAATTATTATGTTTGATTCAGGGACCGTGTTAGGCAATAAAATAGGAAATCTGTTTATGTGGATTCAAAGGTCTTTGTCCTCTTCATGAAAGCTCAAGATTTATCATTGCTGCATATTTTCCACTCTTTACTGTTAGACACGCTCAGGGAACAGCCTGTTTTGTGTCTTTGAAAACATTTTGTCAAAATTCACAATAATCCTGCTATCAAATTCCCAATGAATATGAAGGTCCCATGCCTGCTTTTACTTTTGCAATACTGTAAAGAAAACAGGTCTTTGTGGTTTTGGCCAGCCTGGATCTGGCAGAAAAACTCTCAACTGTGTGGGGCACTGGGCATCTCACAGAATGACTTCTGTTCCAGGTAAAGCTGCATAGGAAGGACTGATGTAACCCTCACATGATTTTAAATTAAATAATCTGCAGAACAAGGAAGATCCTTATTTGACACACACCTCCACTCTCACCATCCCCCAGCTTATCCCTTTTGCCTAATGGCTCTTGTCCAGGACATGGAGCAGAAACATCTCACCTGTAACAGAGGTACCCACATTCTTTACTCGGGTCAACCAGCTTGGACTTCAGGTGTAAGCGAACTTTGAGAAGATGTCTTTGTGCTCTGTGTCTAAAATATTACTTCTCAAGTGGCTGAGTAGTGTACTACCAAATTATTGATTATATAAATATGTATAAATGCAATGATACAATTTTGACTTGCTTATGTAGAAATAGTAACTAACACAAGATTTTCAGAAATTTGGAAAAAACATTCTTTATGATGTCTTTTTTCGTTTTCTAAAGCTGTGGGATACAGGTTCCTCTATGCTAAATTGTAAGGTAACCAATTTCAACAGTTTGTCAGCTGCAGTACTTCCTAGGTTTTTTGTTGTAGACAAAAAAGACATCCTTCTCTCTCTGATTCGTATGATTGGGCACCTTTTGCCATGCATGGAGAAACTCTGTGAGTGGAATATTTACAATTAGAAGTACAAAGCAATTACCTGTTGTTAAAACACACACAAAAGATAGGTAAGTTTTAAAATTTTGCCAGGCTAAAATTTTCACCACTTCCAATAAGAAATCCAAGGATTCTCTGTAAGTGACGTAGGTATTGGTCAGGAGCAGGGGATTCAACCTCTTTCGCCCTGCTGAGTTGCCTTCTTGCGCTTTAGATTTCTCTAGAATTTTATCCCTTTCTGTGTCGATGCTTCTCCCCTTGAATTCCTGAGTTACTATGAGTTCCCATCTCAATGATTCTACTTCTATCAATAATATTGCATGGTTGTACAGTACAAACTTTCTCACAACCCTTTCTGCAACTTAGTATTGGTATGGCAACTCCACTTTGAAGTTCTGGATACCTCATTCTCTGTCATTTTTGCATCTTGCTGGTAAGGTTTGAGTGTAAATGTCTGTAATGTGATCCTGATCTCCTGAGAGGCTGTTTTGGTATGTATTTGTTTTGAAGACTCCTGATTCAACCAACATAAGTATATGACAGTTGCTTTCTTGAGAATTAAGTTCAACAGGTTGTTACCAGTTTCTTTTTTGCTTGAAGTTGCACTAATCTTGGTGTTTCTATTCTGCAGAAGTAGTTGGATACTGGAGGGTATGCTCAAGTCCAAACCAACTTTTAATGCTTGCTAGCAGCACTTCAGGACTGATTCTAGTTTGACCTGGTAGGAACTGATTTGTACAGGGCTTTGAACACCCTTGAAAACACAGCTTAGAATATGGACAGACCCTAGCATCCTGCACAGGCACCACCTGGAAAAGAGCAAGAACAAAAGTATTGGGGCATGCATTACTGATCCAAATTTCAAAACTGAAATTGATGTCCATTTTCACATGTGTTTTTTTCTCCTGTCACGAACATTCCGCCAATACTGAAAAGTAAAATAGTTTTGTCTGAGATATGCAAAAAATGTTCCATGTCTTTACGTAGTTTTAACTTTGTGCAACTAGATTTCACTCTGGACCCTTTGCTTTTTGATAATTGACATGTATATTTTTCAAGTTATAGATGCTATTTACTCTAGCTGAGCATTTTGTACAAGAGTTCTAGAACTCTTATACTAAATTATGTCATGCATTATATAGAAGGAGTATATGAATAATCTCTGCTTTTACTGAGCAGTGGAAACAATCTGGGAAAATGACAGTAAGTATTTCTTTCAAGAACATTGACTGCTGTCATTGAAAAATGTTTTAGGCAAAGTACTTATGAAACCATATAGTATTCTACACATGTAAGGATTTCATAATAATATCCAGTGAGGAGAACTGTTTCTTAGTAGTAAATTTCTTTTACAATCAAGGATCAAAGCATTAGAAATATTAAAAAGCAAGCAAAAAAGGACAACTGATAATCTGAAAAATCCCGCAATAGTTTTTTGGGTTAGTTTCTAAGATAAAAGGGTAATAAAGATATACTAATATGCTGAAAAACTGACAATATTATTTATGAAGGACAAAAGGTCTACTTCTACTCTGTGTTTATTACTCTGTAAAGATCTAGTAGTAACATATATCTGAATATTGGATTAAAATCATTAATTTTAATGGTTAAAAATTAGATTTTTATAAGCAATGGTTTTATTGCTAACATATTAACAGTATAAAATTGAATACTGTCTTTCCAGTTTATTCACTCCAAAGGTCAAAGATTAAGTTTAGTTTAATTTTGCTTGTATTTATGATTAAATAAAATTAAATGAATGATTAAATGAACAGCTTTTTAGGTTTCTTCTGGTTATTGCAATTGTGGAAGACCTTTAAAATTTCTGAATCAGATTCTATTATAATAATGGAACATTGAAAACATGGGGTTTAATTATTTCAGAAAAAGAAGAATGGAGGAGCCCAACAATACAAAAAGGAAATTGCATGAACTTAACAGATGTAAGTATAAATGGGAAAGAGAGAAATGAAAAACAGATGCAAAGGGCAGCCAGCTCACAAGAGATATCATATGATAAACAGTAGAAGACAGGGAAAACAAAAAGGTAGAGTATAGAATCATAGAATCGTCCAGGTTGAAAGTCACCTTTAAGATCATCAACTCCAACCATCAACTGACCACTGCTAAAACCAACATTAAATCATGTCCTTCAGCACCATGTCTGCCCATCTTTTAAAAACCTCCAGGGATGGTGATTCCACCACTTCCCTGGACAGCCTGTTCCAATGCTTGATAACCCTTCCCATGAAAAATTTTTTCCTAGGATCCCATCTAAACCTCCCCTGGCACAACTTGATGCCATTTCCTCTTGCCCTGTCACTTGTAACTTGGGAGAAGAGATCGACCCCCACCTCACTACAACCTCCTTTCAGGTAGTTGTAGACAGCGATAAGGTCTCCCCTGAGCCTCCTTTTCTCCAGGCTAAACAATCCCAGTTCCCTCAGCCGCTCATCGTAAGACTTGTGCTCCACAACCTTCACCAGTTTCTTTGCCCTTCTCTGGACACGCTCCAGCACCTCAATGTCTTTCTTGTAGTGAGGGGCCCAAAACCAAACACAGTATTTGAGGTGGGACCTCACCAGTGCAGAGTACAAGGGGGACGATCACTTCTCTAGTCCTGCTGGCCACACTATTCCTGATACAAGCCAGGATGCTGTTGGCCTTCTTGGCCACCACCTGGGTATACTGCTGGCTCCTATTCAGCCGGCTGTTGACCAACACCCCCATGTCCTTTTCTGCCAGGCAGCTTTCCAGCCACTCCTCCCCAAGCCTGTAGCACTGACTGGGGTTGTTGTGACCCAAGTGCAGGACCTGGCACTTGGCCTTGTTGAACCTCATACCATTGGCCTCAGCCCATCAATGCAGCCTGTCCAGATCCCACTGTAAAGGGAATAAAGAGGCTTATTTTAACTGTGTGATAGTGAAGGTGGTTCTGAAGCACTTAGTTCACTGGAGACAAGTTTAGACCCTATTGATATCCCACAGTATACAAACTCAACAAACAATCAAGCATCAGCAGCTATGTGAGCCTTAGGGATACTTTGTTTTCTTTGAATGGTAGCTGCAGGGACATGATTCATGAGAGAAAAAATTGGAAAACTGCATGAAGAATTAGACCAAAAATGAAAAACATGAACTGAGACATTAGGCCCAAAGTCCAGCCTCTTGGATCTTTCTTAAAAAAAATCAGAATATAGCTTTCGCAAGTGCATGCATACTAGTAAGTTAGTACTTCTTCCTCTCTCCATTGCCCAATGTTTTTCAGTTTATTATCTGGCTCCTGTTATAGTCATAATATTATTATAATATTTTTATGATACTTGCTGTATTTTAGCAATGCAATTCATCAAGTACAAAGCATGTTTTGTCTGCTGCTCAGTGTACGCTCGTCCATTATTCCCCAAACAACTGCAAGTAATTTAGTCATTTTACTGAAGGTTATATTTGGGCAAGAATGGCTTTCTCCAAAGCACTATTTACCTCTTGGATTCGCATCATGAAGTATTACAATGCACTACCTAATACCACTAAAGCTCACTGTATGGTGACTAACCACTGTAATAATGTGATCACTCTGTTATAACTCAACTGTAAACTCAAACACTTTACTGCAGCAAAAGCACGCCTTACTGTTGTAGATAATTTTATTTTGCCATTATTGGTTTATTCAGTCTCTTGTTAGGTTGGAAAAACTGACAACATACTACGTTATCTAAAGAATTACATAAAGATTACTGTAATGAATGAGTTTATTGTTCAGCTCCATGATGTTCAGAGAGGCAGTGACCAGATACATTCAAAAGGTACTTGGTGCTCAACAATATTCTACATCTCTAACTAGATTTACAGAATGGTGTAACTATGTTTGTAATTCTAGAGAACAAGTTTATTTGGATCTAAGCAGTTCTTTGGCTACCAGCAAAGTTTGTAACACCTCAGGGATTCTCTGCCTATCAAAACTGAGATTCTCTACTGTTTAGAGACCTAAAAGCCTTAAGTTTGAAATATTATAGATAGATATTTATTGAAAACTTCATCTATTTAGTGACCTCCTGGGCATGAAAATTTTTCTATTTGACATATTCTGGCTGTGGGAAAATTCTGCAGTACAGGACATTTAATCCACTCTAGCAGACATGGGCCTTCTGAGCTAGATTTTCTGAAATACCAGGAGAGATAAACGAACAGATGAAGTAACCCTTCTTAAATATATGTGTCATAATAAGGCACAATTATGTGATCATATAATGTTATTTTTAAAAAATTATAATGGGAGAAAAAAGATTATTTTGTTTCATGTCTGGTTCTGATGGTGATATTTTTTTCCTTGTTATATATGCATACAAATGTGTGTGTGTGAGAGACAGTGTATATGCATGCTGTGAATAATATTTTAAGCTTTAAAGTTCAAAAGCTCAGGATTAAGGAAATGCCAGGAACATGGATGCTTTTGCAACCTTAGTTTAACTCCACTGTCCATATGTTTAAGAAACAGATTTTAATTGCACAGAAATATATTTTTCTATGGGGTCTGTGTTCAATGTATGGGATGAATAATGCTCACTTACTAAATAGCAATAAAATGTTTTGGAATTTTTCTATCCCATATTTAGAGCACAGGGTGCCTACTCTGAAAATGGAATTATTAATTTTCTCATCTTTTTTTTTTTTTTTTTTTCTTGTTGCTTATCTGTATAGCTATATATATCCGACTGGTTCAAAAATAGTGCATTTAATACTAAAGCACACTTTTAGAGATAGACAATAAAAGCACAGTACGATTTTTGTCTAAAGTGCCCATGGAATTTTTATGCCTAAATTGGGAAATGTAGGGACCTGATTCTTACAGGAGCTAGGTTTATATAAGCCCTTTATATATATTGAAAGCACATCTTTCACTGATTTCTGATACATCGCTTGAGTGCTCCACACTTGTGCTGGTCAGAATCCAAACTATAAAGTCAGATAGCCTGAAAATGAAAACTACATAATAAGTGACCAACTACAAAAAGTTTCCGTTAAGTTTCATCAATACCAGATATGATCTGACAGGGAAATGCAGGCATTGACTTTAATCCCGCAGGCAACCTTCCACCATGGTAAACATCAGGTTCCCCTTTCTCTTTTTGATGGTTTCTGCCTCATTCAAACTCACATTCAAATGGCTGTAAGAAATCAAGATAAGTCTTACAGACAAAGGTATGCTGCAATGCCTTTTTAACCCTTACAGCCTCTCCATCCATCTGTTCTAATGTGGGGTTTGTCTTAAATATTTTCTTCCCATTTTCTTCTATACCTTATCTTGGTTGTCTTATTCTCAACTAGTCATCTATGACTACAGCTAGATAGACATCCATCTTCTGGTTTTCAGGGCGAATGGCATGGCATATAATGTGTCTGTAGAGCTAAATTCTGTTGCAGACAGACAAGGTGGTTTTGTAGATCCTGCTTGTTGGAAGCAATCAAAAGTTTTTACTATTTCCCCAAACCTGTCTCGGAGCATAGCAAGCTATATTGTGTCAGGAAGTGGACTAAAATTAAATAGAATGAATAAATGGGGAGCAGCGCACAAGTCTGCCTGGGCTCTGTTTAGTTTACATGGGCATGTTCCAATTGCAGTCAGATTTTTCATCTTGATCTCCTTTTCTCTTATGCGTTATTATCATCTGCCCACTTTCTTATTTCCACTTTGACACAGTGTTTTTTTTTCCCTTTCAATTCAAGTCCCCCTCTTCACAGCTCCCTAGTCATTTTGTCTATTTGCTATTGTCTCCAATCCCACTGCCAATCATAACCAATGGCCGATGGATGGCACTACTAAGCTTTCTTAACAAGTTCATTGTTTAATACCAGGGAAATCTCACAGGAGTTCACCTCTCATCAATGCTAGTTCTTCTTTCTCCTGGTTGCAGTCAGGTCTGTTTTCTTTTTCTGCCCCATTTTCATCTGCTTGTCAGTCTTCTTGTCCCTTCAGACCCAGTCTTCTAAGGCTTCTCAAGTAATCTTCAACTTCTTTCACATCTTCCTTAATCACCTGTCCTCCATTTTCCAGCTTCCTTGCAATAACCAGTCTCCATATCCAACTCCAACTCTAGCCTGTTTTCCTCTCAAGTCTCATGTCCATGTCTCCATGAATTGCCTATATAAATTATATGCAAATTCTAGTTCCAGAACATGAGAAACAACGTCAGAGGTGAGAGGCAGAGAAGGCAGGACCTCCCTTTCAGTGAAAATCCATACTTGTTGGTTTAAAATGATGCTGTAAGTGTACCTTGAGAAGCTTAATTTACCTTCATAGGATGATGAAGGTGAACATATATTTTTTTCTTCTATTATTCTTATTCTGCACTTATCAATAATATCAATGGCTTTGAAACAGTCATCTTTTAGAAAAAACCCTTTTTCTTAATATTTCTGAATTGAACATGATAAAATTTCTCTCATGGAATCTGTTATTATCTATAGTGGTGAGGCAAAGTTAGTTTGGTGACAAAATTTGAAAAAGTATGTTTTTCAGTCTTTCTGTAGCCTCCTTAACATACCACAAGAATGTAATGGGAATTTAAATTAAGCACATAAATTTAACATACAGCACGGAAATGCCCTTTTGCAAATCAAGATTAGATAACGTTCATGAAAAGAGAATCTGGCCCTTGTTGTGGAGTGGTTATAAGTGGAGCAGCAATTTGGTAACTGCTTTTTCAAACTGTAACTAGAAAAGTTTTGATATCTATGTTTTTGACCCATTAAGTAGTGACTTTTTCTCTAATGAAAACACAGTTCACAGGCTGCTGTCTAAGTCCTTCTCTCTTCTTATCTAAAGGCCAGTAATGTGAAGACCAGCATGGGTTGATTGGAAATCTAGCCTTTCGTTTATTTTATTGGCTATGTTGCTTCCCACCATCCATCCATCTGTTCCACCCCGAGTCCCAGACTCTAACAGCAGAAAACATTTTTATTTTTTTAATGACATGAAAAACAATATCCACTGTTTGCATTTTGCAATTGTTAGAAATGAGGTTTGTTAAAGTGGTAACAAAGTCCTTGCAACATGTTACTTTGGTGCTGCATGTGCAAGACCAGTAAAAGGAGAAATCACCCATGGGTCAGACCTGTGAATCTACAGAAAAGTAGGGCAGCTATGTCTTCAACACAGCACTTCAGTTACAAACATCTTTCATTGGTCTTCTCTTTTCTCTGCTGTACAGCTGGCAATGGGCTAGGCAACTGCTTTTTCCTTGCCTCACAATTTGCACCAGAGAGGATGCTGAATTTTGATTATTTTTTCTTTTTAAATGCCTCTATTTAATTTCTAGCATCCTCAAGGAAGAAAAATAAACAGTATGATACCTCAAGTTTTCTTACTGCAATTTTTTTCTTTCTTTCTTTTTCCTGGTTTTAGACATAAATGCCATAATGTGTAAGGCAACTTTCCGCTCCCTGTTTTGGTTAATATAGCTAGTAGTTTAATCTTGCTTTGAAAGGGGGATTGGTTCTCTAGTAACTGATTGTTAGAAAACCTTTATGTGATGCTGTGTTGTCTGGCTTTTCTGGTTTAGACCAGTGCTGACTTGGAGATCTTTGTGCTTCATTGTCAAGCATGTTACTGAATTTATTTTTCCACTAAGCATGCTCTTTATATGATCTTCTGGCACATTTTATCTATGTTTTGAACTTAAAACACACCTGGTTTATCTTAGTCTTGCCTCACTTAGGTAACTGAGATTTCCCAAAAAGAATAAACGGAATGGCAGTAAACCCCATGCAAATCCTTGGTTTATCAAAAATAGAAAATGAATTAATCAAACCAATACTTCATTCAGATTTCATTTTGGGAGATTATCAGCTCATCATAATGCTGTTTTCACTGGAACCTTCCAAAATGGGGGATTTGCTAACGCATGCCACATAACTTGCTACATGCAGTTCGCTAGTCTTTTTTCGCTAGGAAAAAAGCTATAACCTCAGACTTGCCAAACCAAGTATAAAATTGTGTGCCAATCACTCCATCATCTTGCCAGCATCACATGAAACTATTGCAGCATTGCAACTGCCCCAGTCTGTGAACTGGACTCTACTATTAGCATCTTCAGCTGTGGGCCTGCTCTCATGTTTCCTCTAGTTCTGCAGCATGAAATGCTAGTGCTGGGGATAACAGCAACTAACTCCCACCTTGTTAACTTTTTTCATTTCAACAGGCCAGAAATATATGAAAATCCAGAGGCACTAAGGCTTCAGCAGATCGATTCAGATTCTGTGATACAAATTAAAAGTATGTACAGTTACTCATGCATGTAATAAATTATTTGCCTGACTAGTAGTCACCACTGGATCCCACTTAGAGTCATGTAGACATGTACAAATCTATTTTTTTTTTTATTTCAGTTTTAAAGAATGGGGGAAAAAACCCAGACTTCAGGAAATATTCACAAGCATGTAAAGCAGGGAAAAGATGAAAAATTATTTCAATAAATGTTTTTGATAACACTGCTTGGTTTAACATATATAAGTAGGAATGGCAGTTCCAACTTAGAAAAGAAATAAAGCATGTAATAAAATATGAAAAAAACCCTGAATTTTATTGGTTTGTTATTTCTTGTATAAATCTTGCCGCCAGAGCAAATTGAGAGCAACTCAGTCATCTCAGCCTTGCAGAGCATGAGGAGCTATTATTGGTCTTCTCGTAAATCTCGATACTCAGTTCTAAATGTAAAATAGAAAGGATCAGCACAAAGTTTGGTATAATTCTTAGAAATATACGGGCATCATCACACAGAATTACTGTACACCAAAAGCTAAACCCATTAAGTCATACAAAAAGACTATTTGATTGATCAATGATCAAAAAAATGTTATAAACAAACTAATATGATTCACAGGCAGAGAAGAAAGGATCATCAACCTGGCCTTTAAAAAGGTATTTCTTTAGGAATTAGTGACGGAACTATTTTTTCTAGAAAGAATATTGTGCAGTGACATGATTGTATGAAAGAAAATTTCATTGAAAAGGCTTCTTGAGACCAAGATAGAATTTCCAATAGAGATGGAACATAGACTTACATCTTGGATTTGAACTTTTGTGCCAGATATGCAGGAGCCGGATTCACATTATTTTTCTAACTAGAATGTGTTTAAACATGTATCACTCATACCCTTACTCAGTACCTTCATGACAGCATAGCTTCCTGATTTTTTTCATTTGACAGTTCTTATGTGTGTGTGTATCTGAGCGTCAGCCCTGGGGTGGGACCAGGGTCAGAGCCCACGTGTCTGTGGTGCAGCAACTGGAGAGAGTGTGGGTGCATGAGTGTGAGTGCGTGTGAAGATCCAGCCACACAAGCTGGTGAGTGGGTGACATGGCCTGGGAGCCGGGGCGCGGGGTGTGTCTCTCAGAGTGAGACCGCAGGAGGAGCTGGCTTTTGGAGGGCTGGGAGTCCCAGATATCTGCTGGAGAGACCATAGGGTCTGGGGAATAACCATGACCTGCTTATACGTGCACGTGTGCTTCTGTGTGTCTAGGGATGTGTCTGTGTCTCCAGGGGTGAGGTGTCTGGGGAGAGTGAGGATCCAGGATCAGTTCATGGGTAGATTGTGTATTCAAAGCCAACTACTAAGGGATCTGGTGTGGGGGTGTGGGGGTGTGTGTGTGTGTAGGGTTGGGGCAGAATGGGGGAGGATGGGTGAGTAAGAAAGGGGTTCTCTAATAGTAGCTGATGTGAAGCTGCAGCCACTGGGGCTCATATGCCCAGATGCTAACAACTGGAGAGACTGGGATCCAGGAGCAGCTGCTGGGTGCATTGAGTGTCTGAACACAGCTTCTGCAGGGATCCACACTGTACATAGATACATTTCCCACTAACGGACCTTCCTCCTAATCAGCCAGAGAGAGGAACAAGATGAGGCCATTGGTGGTGTTTGTGTTGATGTGAGCTCTGACTGTGTCTGTCTCTGGCAATCTGCGCAACCAGCTCCGTGTATATACACCTGTGTTGCATACGTACGTTTATGCATGGACCTACTGGTAATACATGCTCAACTTCACTGCTGGTTGCAGCTGTAGCTGTTGGGCTACAGCTCCCTCCTTAACTAATTATACTGAGTTAAGAATCAAATTGTACATGTTTGGCATTAAAACACGTCTAGATATGTCCCAAAATTTGGGGTAAATCTAAGAAATGAAACCAAAAATAAATGTATGAATTAAATATAAACCAGTCCATTGCATTAAAAATTAGTCCTTCATTTACTCTGAGACCACATTATCTTTAGGCTGTTGCTCAAGGAATTTTGCTCGTTTTTATCCTTCATTTACTATTAGCACTGGTATGTGCCTGGCATTTCAACAAGCTAGTTCGGGGAGGTAAACAACCACTAAGCAGCTGGGTCTCTAAAGGGCTCTGCTTTCTGCTGGTTTAGCTCTACTGTTATATCTGAGCATGCTGAGGTAAGATGAGCATGAGGACTGTCACAAGCCATGTGGAAGGAGCTTACGGAGGAAGTAAAACCAGGCAGCTTGCAGCAGCAACTAGGCATTGCCTCAGCTTTGCTACAATGCAAATGATAGGCAGAAATCTTTCTACTTCTTTTTCTTTGTGGACAGAAACTATTTTTTTAACTTTTCTTCTTAGATAGAAACTTTTTTCTGTGTCAGTTTAGCTCTTACTATCTTTTGCAACTACAGAAATTCTCATCTATCGGCATTTAGGTCAATAACATTGATCAGGACCCTTTACCAGCTACCCTAACCAATATTGTTGCAGCAAGAACTGGGACATTTTTGTGACTGAAGTGACTGTGGAGGACAGTGGCAAGAACACTAGAAGTCTTTGCTATGAACATGTACTCCATACAAGTACAGCTCGACATAGTAAGTTGTAAGAAAGCTGCTAATTTACACTGGGGATTAATACACCCTCCACACATGTAACTTTTAGCCTCCTTTTCCAGTACGTCTTCAATCAGTAATCTCTGCTACCATGTGGTAATTTTGATTTAGAAGAGAAGCAAATAACATTGTATCCAACCTATGGATACAAAATTTTCAGCAATCATTTATGTTACATATTCAGAACCTCTCAATTCTCTTATCTACCCTTGTATTTCACCAATAAAAAGTAAGTAATTTTTGTAAGAGCATGTAGAAGTAAGAAAAAAGATACCAATATTAAATTGGGAAGCAAGGAAATAATTTATTAGTATTTAATATATATTTTTTTAAAAAAAAACCCCTACATATACCATTGATTCTTTTTTTTTTATTGTCTTCCTTTCTGTTTTCAGTTGCAGTTTATTTGGGCTGGATATTGTTGTATTAATAAATCATTGTGGCAGCAGTCATTTGGACTAAGATCTGAGAAATACCATAGCACGGATCTTAGGAGATCATTTTGTCCTTCAGTCTGCTCGAAGGCAGTATTAGCGCTCCTCCTGACAGACATTTTTGTTTAACCTTTTCTTAAAGACTTCAATGATAGACCTCCCTAGGCAATCTATTTCCATGCTTTATAATCCTCACCATTGGAAATATTTCCTAATCTGACGCCTTCTTACTCTAATTTTTTTCCTTTCTTTTTTGCAACAGTGTTCATGAAATATTATCTGCCCTCAGTCCTCTCTCCTCCAGGCTAACCATTCTATTTTTTATGTCTTTCTTTTCTCCAAAATCTTACTTTTCCAGACTTTTGAAGAATATCAGAGATGGCAAGACTTTAGACATCCGATCAACCTTTACCTGGGTTAATTTCCATTAAATGCAATACCTGCAACTGATCACGAACCCCCATAAGAGAGCTTAATGATGCCGGAAAAAAAAGAATAAGGGCTTGCAAACTATGCTCTTGTTTATTCATTTTAGCATGATTACCATTAATCTCAATAGTACTGCACATAAATAGACATAGTACTTATAATAAGTTCAGCTTGTGATCCCTTATACCCTCCTTTTCTCAGACTTGATAGTGCAGTGGACCTGTATTGGTGCACGTAATCACTCCTGTTCATAGTGGGGAACCTTGCAGCTGTCCTTATCAGATCACTTTCTATTTTAAGTTTATTTCTTCAATTTCTTAAGACTGCTTTGTATTCTGATCAGGTTTGTCAATGCCTTTGCAGCCCTTCCTAGTCTAGTTTCATCTGGCATAACCTCTGTTTCATCACTCAGGTAATTTGTGAAAGTATCGTCATACCTTAATGAGGCATATAAGCTGCAGGACAAAGAATTTTAGTAGTGATTGTAGCTGTGATATTTTCATTACAAACTCAATTAGTAGTGATGCATAGGTATCCAAGATTTGGTGGATTCACCCCAGCATAGCAAAGCACAAGGTACAGACATCCTGCATTCTTATTCAGGCAGAGAAATACAAACAGTAAGAGCAATGAGAGTGTGTGGTTAGGATTTTGCTAAAAGGAAAATGTTAAAAAAGCAAATGCATTTTTTTTAAACACAAAAACAATTAGTGCTTTGACTGACTTAAAGTTTTGAGCCTGGTCTGGCTGCACAGCATTTCTGAAGGTAACTGAGAAAACACCAAACCAGCTTTATAAACTTTCTCTTAGTCTTGCTGTCAGTCCAGAAACTTTCAGCAGGTTTTTGGGTTATGCAGTCATAATTGGTTCTATACGGAAAGTTTTTCTGCTTTTTTTCTTCTTTTGTTTTACTACCTTGGATACTCAGTGGTGTCTTTATTGCCTATGTCCTTTCTCAAGATCTCTTGTATTGCCTGTCATGTTTGTTGAAAGCTTCTCTCATTTGACCATACATAGCAGAGCCTCAAGAAGGAGCACCCATCTCCTTCTTTAGAACAAGCTTCTACCTAACCCTGAGAGCAGCAATCAGAACAAGGGAACTAGTAACAAACTCTCAGCAGCCAGTGCAGACCTATATTCCTTGAACCTTCTGAGCACTCAAAGTGTGTTTTGGGAAGAAAAATTTCAGCTTTTCAGCAATTTGAACAGCATTTAGTGCTATCTTAAAGAGCTAAGGCATCCAAGACATCAACAGGGAGCTAGCATATACGATCAAGGACACATGGGACACTTGTGATTTTCTTGAGTGTGGTTGCAGGCCAGGAAGAAAACTGTGGCACTAAATGCCTCTGTTTAGGTACTCAAGTTCCACCCAGTTTTTCTAAGTATGCCAGTTTCTAGTCTTCTTACACTGTTGAGTGAGGAACTTACTGTGAGTCACTTACTCTCTGATTACAATGGTTTAGTTGTTGTTAAAGAAAAATAAATCTTTATTTAGAATATTCAAAATATACATTATAATGCAAAATCTTAATAAAGACTGAAATGAATTAAAAACTAAACTCTTTTACATCAACATTAAATTTGAAATATGACTCTTTTTTCCCCTCTGTATACATAATCTAACGTCATTTTGAAATGTTCCTGATATACACAGCTTATATATCTTATGCCTTAGATTGCATTCATTTTAGGTTGCACTTATCAGAGAGACTCCTCTGTCTGTGAAGCATGATGTCTTCCATAATTAATCTCTTTTCTTGGGTACTCCATGAAGTCCAAAGTGATTTTATGTCTCTTCTGTCTGTCTTCACTTCCCCAGTTCTTCAAACTTAAACATTTCTGATTTATTCAGGACATACTACTAAGACACCCCAATTAGAAAGTCTTACCTCCTTGAAGATAAAATACCAGATCAGAGATCATCTTTTGTGTTAGATATGTTGATTCATACCTTGGTGTCTCAGAATAGCACTCCCATATCTTTGTGACCTTGCCTTCACTGTTCAATGTGAAGTATTTGAAATATATTTTATATAAATCTTGATGTTGCCGAAATACTTGATCTAGACATTTAAAGGGATAAACGTGTGTAGCTCATTACTAGCTAGAGACCAGGTATGATGGTAATCCGCGTTTCTGGGGTGATAAAAACTTTGTAGTGATTGCTGTTGCTCTCCATACAACTTTTTCTCTTCTTCTCTACAGATAACATAATAAACTCTTACTGAAATATTCTTGACTGAAATTTCTCACTTCTGACACACCTAATGTTTTCTGTGACGTTTCTGGGACGCTATTTAGAAACTCAAGAGATTCATTTGCTCCATCCCATCAATATCAGTCTGATAGTGGATCTGTAAGCTTTCTATTGGTTGCAGGTCACCATCTTCTGAAACATTTTCATTGATACATAAATTACCTGAAGTGCAATTTCACAGTTCAATAGCGATTTTGGATGCTCAGGGCTTTCTTGGCTGTCCAAGTAAGAACTGAAAAAAAACCCAAACAAGATTCATAGATGCATTTTTCATACTGTTTTGTTCAGCTTAGATGTTTAGATTCACCAAGCCATCAGATGAATACATTTATAATGAAGACAGTAGAATTATATTTCCTTGTACTCTAAGGAATTTTCATTCTTTATGAAGGTTGCTAAGGATTTAATTTTCTTCTAACATGCTAAGTCTTAAATTACATTTGAGTTTGAAATATGATAAAATGAAAGGTGTTACTAGCGAAACAGGGTGGTGTTTCTTTGAGATTCCATTTAATATCGGGGTTCATTCTGAAGGATGGCTTGAAGCCATAGGTGAATTAGTATTTCTGACAGGCCTCAAAGGAGATTGTATGTGTACCTGACTGTGAAGCCCAGTACTTTAAATCTGGTCTTTGGTAAAATTTGCTTCAAAGCAACAGTAGGGGATCGACAGTTCTGTTGAGTGGGTAGACTTTTATTTATGCAATTATATTCATATTTTCCCATTATTAATCTTGTCCAAATCCCTTTTAAAACTTGTTGAAAACTAAAATCCTTGTTTAAAAGTAAACAGCTCCTTTAAGGTTGTGAGACTAATTTTGTTGATTTTAGGAGTGCGTTAAATCAAGGCATTTTTTGGAAAGCCAGGTACAAATTAACCATAAAGCAAATACCATCACTCATACTGTGCACTGTTCATCATTCTGATTAAATGGAATGTTGAATGTTAATTACCATGTAAAAGCCTTGTGACAGATTCCTAAAATGTCCATTTAGTTTAAGTGTTTGTTCATCTGTTCTTAATAGAAATCAAAACCTTTATGGAGAGCTGCTTCTTTAAAGCCAACATGTTCTTCCTACCACAAAGATATAGAATGCTAATTAGCTTCTAAACTGTTCTGAATGATTCGATTAGACTTCTTCTATATCCTACTTCTGGTTACACCTTGGATTTTCTTTATTTTCCTTTTTTATTTTTTTTAATATAAAATGGCAACACTGACATCCAGTGTCTAGTTAAATTAATTGCAATTGAGTAGTCCCTAAGGATAGTCCAGGTGCAAATCCTCTATTCTTTACGTATTTTGTAAGTATGTTTAAAGGTGACAGTACATCCTACAGAGTACTAGAAACAGCCTTCTAGAAGATAATTTGTGCAATTGAAAGACAAGATAATAAAAACAGAATCTGATAAATACCATCACAAAGATGAAAAAAGTTATTTCATGTGGAGCTATGAGGTTGCATCACTATGAAAAGGAATTCCAGTTCAAGACTTATGGATAGAATAATGTAAATTTTTTTCCCAGGTTTTCTTTAATTGACAAAGTGTATTCAGCTTTGTAAGTTTAAGCTTTTAGTTCCAGTCTTTGAAACATTAACTTTTTTTTCCCCCCCTCAAAAAGTGCTCATTCATTTTAAGGCATCCACAGGATGTGAGTTATGCTAACGATTGACTATGAGAATATCAGAAGAAACATGACAGAAAGAACCTCTATAAATGACTTGTATCATTATAGACAAGCTTTGGAGCGTAGAAGAATTACAACAGTGCATTTCAGTGTGCTACCTCTCCTAATTAAAATTCTGATACTATTTAGCTACTAGACATCTTTTTTCATCTAATTATACCTTTATTGAGTCCAGCTGAAAAACAAATGTATTGCAGAGATCTATAATTTTCATGTGAAATCACTAAGATATGGAGCATTTCCTTCAAAAAATGGTGAAGAAGGTTTCCACTGAAAAAATTGTACTACCAGTATGACACCAATACCAAAGAAGTATTGTATCACCTTGTTGGAAATCATAGTCTTTCAGTGTTCACAATTTTGAATACACATTTGATATAAGAACATTTTAAAAAGTGTTTTCATTTGTTTGTAACTTGTACACTATGTAATTACCTATTATAATTTACAATTACAGAAATATACAATAGTGGTAGCAGCAGGCCTAAACTTTATGTTCTTGAGCCCCTTGTCAGTTCCTAGGCTGATTAGTTGAAGCCGAGGATTTGTCAGAGGGAGGGGAGAAGTCCTGATTACTGGTGGGATTTAATCTGCCAGGTTAAGTCAGTTGTGGCTAAAACTAAGATGTTTGCGAGATGATATTTGGATGGGGAAGCTTTATGCTGAGGGACAGGGGAAGGGGAAGGGTCTGGAAGAGGAACAGTATGGGAAAGAGGGGAATGGAGGAAGAAAAGAAGGAGGAAAGAAAAGAACAAGATCCTCAAGATGTTGAAATACTATAATTTTAAAAGTATTTATGACTGAGAACAACAGGATTTGAATACATACATGATCTATATGATGAGTGAGAAAGCACAAGTCCTGTTTGAAGAGAGTATGGTATGTCATCAGAATACAAGAAATCACAACGAGTGAAGGAAGATGTGATTGGAGTGAAGACTGTGTTTTATTCAGCATTACTTGGCATGACTGATTGGTGCAAGGGTAGTGAACAACTCCAGCAAAATTACTGAGAACTCAAACACTCTACACAATATTGTGGTTAACTGCTAATATAGGATTTTACTATATTTTTAAAGAGCTTTTTTTGTAGATCTCTAATTTCTCAACAAAATTATTTTGGTCATCCTGAGAACTATGTGCAAAATCTCTTTTAAATCCAAAAAGTTATTTAAATTGCAAGCAAAAATACTGGGATTCAGGAAAACAAAGGAAGACCTTCCCATATGTCTCTGCATCAAAGGGGTTCAACTTATTTTTCCATTTCTGAGAAGACTGTTTTACTTAATAATTCATAGAAGAGTGTGTTTTACATCTCTGTAATACTCTTTGCTACATTTGCCTCAGTTTTTATAAAAATGTTTCCTTGTTATTGAAGCAGAAAATCAGTCATGGGACTGATTCTCTAGCTTGATGGGTAAATTGTACTTCCAATATACGGCACAGCTATATTTTGGACTTTGTTATAGTTTGTCAGACTTTCAAAGTAGAGGAGTATCCAAAGAAGACAGAGCAGACAAATACAACAAAATAGCATCCAGGCTGTTTCTTTCATGGACTAAACAGCCTAAATTCATTTAGAAAAAAGACTGAATTGAACTCAAATCTCCCATTCTGGCTGATTGGTGGAAAAGAGGGAATTGCACACCATCAGTCTACAATGAATGTGAACATTTACTTTTCTTAAAAATGCATGAAAATGATATATTTTCTTTTGGACTAAATAGGAAGTTTCAATTTAGATCCTAAAGGAACAAATTTGACCTTTCAGAGGTCAGAGTTTCCTATGATCCTTGTTGTTTATTGGACTGCTAATGATTAAATGCAGTGCAATGAAATGGCTGTACAGAAGTGATGAAAGAGAAATTTTGCCCATTGAAACTGTTATTCTGTATAATGCAAAAAAAATTCCAGGAAATGTTAATGTTATTTTGGCTGCTAAGCCCTTTAACTTTTTTTTTTTTTTTTTTATTCTTCTATTTCATGTAATGTGTGATTATCAACCTGCTTCCTGAAAGGTTTGAAGACTTCCCAAAGTCAGGACAAAATAATGGCATTCAATCTCATTCAGGAAGCATTTCTTGACATACTAAATGGGGTCCTCAATGCTTTTAAAATTTTGGAGAGAAATTTTTTAACAAAGCCACATTATTAACTAGATAAAAATAAGCAAATTTTAAGAGAATGTGTTTATGTATGAAAGGAAGCATAGAACTGTTAGCTTTTTGCTCACTTATTAACTTACCATTCCTAAAATTTGTCTGCTTATACTTTCCTATGAAATATTTTACATATTTTAAGAAATACTTTCAATATATTGTTAAAGAACAATTTGAGATCATTCCACTTAATGGCTTTCTTGTTGACACAGTAATAATTTTCTAAAGGGGGAAAAGAAAATCAACAGTCTGAAATTACTGTCCACAATTCATATTCAATAGTTGAGAACAAAGGTTTCTTTCACCAAAATTATTAAAAGGAGGACTAAATACAGACATTATCAGTTCACGCATCTAAATACAAAGCTTAGATCTTCAAATTCTTTTGTTCAGTTGCTAATTAACTACAGGGGAACATGCATGTCCAGAGACACATAAAGCCTTATGCTGGGTTTGTCAAAAAAGGCTATGAAAGGAGTCAAGAACTTGCTAAAAATATCATTAATAAGTTATAAGAAATAGTCTTTATAAAAATGCCACACTGTCAGAGCAGACACTTGTGATCACAGTGACTTCTCAGATGTTCTGTTTAGAATGAGCAAGAGTGGTTATTCTCTGTCTACCATATTGCTCAGGTATCAAAAGGGATGCCAACATCAGGCAGCAAATGCTCGGTAAGCTAAAGTGTTTGTTTATAATATACATTATTTCTCAATAACTCCTTATGTGGATACTTCCGCTGTGAATTAAGAATTTGTCTGCATGAAGAGGTTGACTCTACTTTGAAAATTGAGATAAATGTTTCACAACTAGGGCACATTGAGTATTGCTACAATTTCTGACAGCACACTGTAAATGGACACCACTAAACCTCTGTGCATGAATTTTCTCAAATAAGCAACTAAATTTATTATGCTTTATTACTGACATCTAGGCACAGTAAGCAAACATTTTAGAATTGCCCAGTATTTTCCATTCTGTTCTCAAAATTGATTTTTGACATTACATAATCTAAATTTCAGAGACAGTTAGGTACTTCAAGACAAGATTTGCAAAATATGCTGGTGCCTTTGGTTGCAGGTGAGAATCTAAGCAGGCTAGATGTCTAAATAGGAATAAGACATCATTATCTCTATGAATTCAAAGTATAAAAGCACATCAAATACCCAGTGTAGTTCTGGAATCCCAGTTCAAAAGAGATATAGTAGAAACTGAAAACAAAGAGACCTCACAGGTGAACAAAGGTATGGCTTAATTTTCATGAGAAATGTTGAGATAGAATCAGGACCGTTAGTCTGGAAAAGAGACAAGTACAGAGCAGGGAGGGATATGATAGAAGTTTTTAATATCCTGGATATTAATGTCAGCAGACAATGGCTGTCTCTATTAAGTAAAAGAGCAGGATGTATCAAATAAAACCACCAGTCTGCAGATGCAAAACAAAGACAAAGAGAAACTTCTTCACAAAATGCATAGTTAAAAATAACATCTGGTAGCGCTACCTAGATTTTGCAGACTCTTGGACACTGATATTGGGGGTAGGTGGTTTTTTAAAATAGAAATGTAGAATGGTTTGGGTTGGAATGGACCTTTGAAGATCATCTAATTCGAACTCCCCTGCAATAGGACATCTTCAACTACATCGGGTTGCTCAGAGCCCCATCCAGCCTGACCTTGAATGTTTCCAGGGATGGTGCATCTACCACCTCTCTGGGGAACCTGTTCCAGTGTTTCACTGCCCTCATTGTAAAGCATTTCTTCCATATATCTAGCCTAATTCTTATCTCTTTTAGTTTAAAACTGTTACACCTTGTCCTGTCTCAACAGGCCCTGCTAAAAAGTTTGTCCCCATCTTTCCTGTATGCCCCCTTTAAGTACTGAAAGGCTGCAGTAAGGTCTCCCAGGAGCCTTCTCTTCTCCAGGCTGAACAACCCCAACTCTCTCAGCCTGTCCTCATAGCAGAAGTGCTCCAGCCCTCTGATCATTTTTGTGGCCCTCCTCTGGACCTGTTTCAACAAGTCCATGTCTTTCCTGTGCTGAGTGCTCCAGAGCTGGATGCAGTACTCTGGGTGGGGTCTCACAAGTGCAGAGTAGAGGGGCAGAATCACCTTCCCATGACCTGCTGGCTGTGCTTCTTTTGATGTGGCCCAGGATACAGTTGGCTTTCTGGGCTGCAAGCACACACTGTTAGCTCATGTCCAGCTTTTCATCCACCAGTACCCCCAAGTCCTTCTCTGCAGGGCTGCTCTCAATCTCTTCATTTGCCAGCCTGTATTGATGTCGGGAGTTGCCCCAACCCAGGGGCAGGACCCTGCACCTGGCCTTGTTGAATCCCATGATGTTCAAACAGGCCAACTTCTCAAGTTTCTCCAAGTCCTTCTGGATGGCATCCCACCCCTCCGGCATGTCAACCAGCCATCTTAGCTTGGTGTCGTCAAGAAGAAGGGAAGTGATTACTTCCCTTTACTTGGCTCTGCCCAAAACTGGGATACTCTGCTCAGTTTCAGCCTCTTCTCTCCCGCCTCCCCCCCAATACCCAAAAGAAATCAATAACATTGAACAAGTTCAGCAGAGATTACCAAGATGATCAGTCCTGGAGCACTTGCCCTGTGAGGGGAAGCTGAGAGAGCTGGGCTTTTTCATCCTGGAGAAAGGACAACTTCAGGGGGACGCAAGAGCAGAGTCTCAGTGCCTACATGGACATTACCAAGGAGACTTGCTAGGCTTTTCACAGGAGTGCGTGGTGGAAAGGCAAGAGACAACGAATACAAGCTAAAACAGGAGTGGTTCAGACTGTGCATAAGGAAAAGTGTCTTCACCATAAAGACAGCCAAGCATTCGAGAAGTTTGCTCTTTGGACAGGAGGTTGGACTAGAAACCTTCTGATGTCCTTTTTGTTCTGAATTGTCTTATGAACCTATGATCTGACCCTAGCCTTCTAAAATTCAGGTGTCTTTTTTATACTGTTTGTTTAATACCATTTCCTTTTATCTAATCAAGGCTTCATTCTTAGGATGGAATGGACTGTCCTAATGGATATATTTTTTCCATGGCTAAATATGAGAAAGATTAATAAGTTTCTTGGACCCTTAAGAAAATTAATCAAGTTCTTTATGGTTTTGGCACAATGACACAATATTAAAAGGAATGAAAAATGGGCAAACTTAAAAAGAACCAGAAAACAAAGCAACTAAGCACACAGAGATGTCATTCAGGCCATCTGCTTTTGTTTAGTTTAGTTTTTTAGAAGATAAAGAATTCTGTTAGGGCACATGGGTGAATATATAATACATCTTTGAGTTTGAGTGAAAGATGTTGACTAAGAATTGGGGGGTACTATGGAAACTTTTAAAGATACTTTTTGAAAAGGTTAAAATCATTATAGCTGTTGGAGAAAAGGAGTGATCTATATACCTGTTGTGGTGACAGCTTTGATTGTGGGTTATTTGAGCTGCTTGCAGCAGTACAAATTTTTATCCATAATTTTAGCATCTTATCTTCACTAGCACTGATCGCAGAAATCCCATTCTGGGGATTTTTACCTATATATTCTCCCTGAGTTATACCTTATTTCTGAATGGCATGTTTGGGCAGTGCTGTCCTCCAATTGCCCTTCTGTGGAGCTAATGAAAGATATTATAGTTCTGTATTTCATCAATCTTCATCCTTGGCAGGCTCTTCCCTGCTATGGCCTTCCGCAATTTGCTCTCTATAATCTTGAACATATTTTCCAAGATATGAAATAAGGATTCTAATTATTCAAAATTTTTTAGAAGAAAATGAAGATTTTAAAAGAAATCAAGTCCTCTACTAACCGAGTCAGTGTTCCAATAAACTACAAACTGTCACTGCATGTCTCAAGGGAAGACAGATACTGAGTTAGGTCTCTATTCACATGATGAAGACGTACAATTTCAATTGAGATAGAACTACTTCTAAAAGTGAATTAAAAAAAGAATCACATCCACAGTCCTTAAGAACATATGATGCTGCTGCACAATCCTGTCCTGAGCATGCTACACCTTATACAACCTGTGGTTTCACAATCACCAGAAGCAACCCAAACTGAAAATTTTTTAAAAAAGCTGTTGCACGGATTTACATAGGAAGAACACAGTTTAAAGTGATTCACAGAAAAAGAAAAAAATGCAGGTGAAACTTCTTGGCCTGAAATGCAATAATAAAGGCAAGACGGGACCCCTTAAAATGGTGCTTCTTCTAAAGACTCCTTGAATAGGAGCTGGACTTTCATTCTGGAATACTGGATACAAGCTATAATGTTCCTCCAAGGCTGAGACCCTTTTATATAATGACGTTAATGGATAAATTATGTTTAATCAGTGCAATTATATTCTATGTATTCACACTATAACTTACTGCTGGAGGCTGGATATAGTTTAAAAAAACAAAAGAGCAGACATCATTGACTAATGTCACCTTTAAAGTCCTTGGTGAGACAGATTTTTTTTTATTTATAAATTATGAAACTGAATATTCAGTGCAAATAAAAAGATACTATTGATAGTGGAGAAGAATTTCAGTGTACTCACAGGTTTGGCCATAGTAATACCTAAGACAATGGACTAAAATGTGAAATCTGTGTGTTTTATTTATTACAAAAAGTTGTTCTCTTCAACCTGGCAGAAAACTCCCCTCCCCTCCGCTCCTCTCTTCTCCGCTGCCCTTCCTTCTTCCCTTTTCCCCCTCACCAGCTTTCTTCCTGCTATAGACTTTGAAAATAATATATTATTAACAGAAGACACCGATTATCGGGAAATGTTTCTGCAGAATATAATAGCTCTTAGACTTAAAAGTAAAAAGTTATTTTTGTTAATCAGTAAACAAAGTGAAATTTTAATGTAATTAAAAGAGATTTTTTAAAAATTAGAAGCATTTAAGTGTCTTTTAAAAATATTGAAACATTTAAATTTTTATTTATTTTTTTATTATTTCTCTATACTAATTTTTACTTAAACACATTATAGTATATACATGTAATAGAAAATAATAAAAAAGTTGCAATAAATATGTAATAAAATACTTTAAAATATTCATTATGTCTATTAGATAGTATTTTGGCTTACTATAAAAGTATATAGATAAAGACAAGGTTAAATTCTATATGAAATTAACAGACTTAAAACTATATAATGGGACATTATTGAAGAAATCAGAATACAAATTACTTGTTTTGGCAATTATTCTGTTAAAAATACTGTAAAAATAAATATTCTGTTGCATTTTTTGAAGAAAACATTTCCATAAAAAATTATCACTAAGTTGTTTCTTTCTGTATCTGCTATTCTGCTCAAAGAACTGACAATAAATATTTTTTTCTACTGTGTTATAGCTACTCCTATTTAATATTTGCCATTTTTTTTTCACTTTCATTTATAGCCATAATCAAGGTTTTATAGAATTTACAAGGCTTGTTTAAGGGACTAAAGAACAATATTTTGCATGAAGTTATCATTTTTACTAACTTCCTGGGAACATATGTATGATTGAAGTTATGACTTTGATTAGGTGAATTATAGAATTCCATCAAGAAACATTTGTATATCATATCTAATAAAAGAAGAAAAGCTCCAGTTGAGTTGTAATGCACTCTATTTGCTCTGTAGTCATGAGAGCTTATGAATCAGCACAAATCAGAATAGGGTCACAGGCAGCTGAAAGGACATCTCTGCAATTAGTTTATGTTGTAATATAAAAGCTATTCAAGCTTACTGTTTTGATTAATTGCAATTAAGTTGTCTTCCGTACACTAGCCTTCAAAATTTCTGAAACGGTCTAGGATCAGTTTTCCTTCATATTGTTAACCTTGCATAACTTTTAATAAGTCTTTTTTGAGGTTGCATAAGTCTTTTTTTTTTCAAATTAGCTCTTTATCTAAACTATAAGTTTGCAGTTACAGATATTATATTATTTAAACATCAAAATTAGACTCATCTATGGAACTTCATAAAAAAGTTGCATTTTTTCATCGTGTCTTTCAATTTTTTTACTTCTGTTTTCAGTTGAGAATAGCAGAGCAAAAGCTGTTCATTTTTATTGACTTATCTGAGTTAATGTAAATTTTGTCAGTATTCTCCTTGGTCCCTGGGTAATTATGTCAGTAGAAAAGACCATAGAAGAAATAGTTAGAACCTATCTTTTCTTTCAGAATATCTGCTGTCACCTATTTTAAAACAGACTTAATGAGCTGATACAATTAGTAGTCTTCTTTCTTGCCATCCTCAGGATATATGTAATTACACAACTACCTCACAAAGTTAATGGGCCACCTGTAACATCACTGAAACTGGTTAGGTCCTTTAGGTAAATATGTTGGAGTCTGTAGATCAAAAACGTTAAGTACTAAAGTCAACACCCACTTGAATGAGATGTGCACTTCTGAAGATTATTTGAAAAGTCAATTAAAAAAAAAAAAAAAAAGAGAAAGCCACTGTGGGGGTTTTCATAAGTAAAAAGGTTATTTGGGCTGGCAGACATGCAACCATGCAGGTAATGCTAAAGGGACATTGAGATGGACTTTATAACATTTCTTTCAGGAGTTTTTTTTCTTGAACTGATTCTCTGACAATTATTAGCTACTTAAGACTCCTTGTGATACTGAAGACAGTCATTCTGGCGTCTAAACTCCCCTGAAAAAGCATAGTTTAGACATATGCTCATGCTTCATCTATTTCATACAGATTTTGGTGGGGAATTGTACTGCCTCCAGCTAGAATGGGGTTAACTTTTTCATAGCAGCAGCATGGTGCTGTGTTTTGGAAAGACAGCCTTGACAACACACCAGTGTTTTGGGTATTGCTGAGCATTGCTTGCACGGTGTCAAGGCCTTCTCTGTTTGACTACTGTGCAGCTAGTGAAGGCTACCAGCTGGACTCTGTAGCCTGATATTTTCCTGTTTTGTAAAATACCAACAGCTGATTCACAAAAGAATGGATAAGGACCTACAGTAAGTGTCATCCAGTCATCCTCACTCCAATTCCAACCTGCTGAACACCCAGAAAAGATATTTAAGTTTGATGTGCAGCAAGTAATTTTATCCAGAGTACCTTCTCCACCCTAGAGATGGTGAACCAGTTCTCAACTCCAATGCAGTCATGTGCAATGTACCATTAGGAAATTCTGAACATAAGGTGAGTTTAAACGGCAAGAGGAGACTCACCCTAGTGGAGGGAAATTTTCTGGTGGAGCGCATTTATCAGAATAAACCATTCTAACCACACAGAAAGCTTCAGCAGTTCTGGTTTGTATCTGACTGTTATCGTTTTATGACTGGTAGACTTTAAACAAGGCTGGAGTTGCTGTCGTTTTTTCTTGAAGACTGAGTCTGTGCAAACCCAGGAGCAAAGGAAAGTATCACCAGTATGATGATTTATTTGAAAAATGCATACTACGTGGTCAACGGCCAGTGCTTGAGACTCCAGCCTACAGATGTCAGGCAAGAACTGATTCTGTTCTTGCCTTCGATTTACAGGTGTCTTGACTGACATTTGTAAATCAAAGGCAAGAATAGAAACAGTTCTCCAAGGCATAGCTTCTTTTATCCGTAGATGATGGTTCGAAGTTGAAATGTGAACTCCCTTGTCTTTGGATTAATTTGAAGTTTAGACCCTGGATTTGCCTCTTCTGCCTTTTCAGTTCCTCCTCACTTACTGCCATGTGCCAGCTCTTCCCCAGGAAGATTTGTTCTGTTCTGCTGCCCAGGTTATATCTTTTGCAGATCATATAAGTATATAAATCCCAGAATCTGTTATGACAACCTGACTGCATGTTTGCATTACATTATTCATTTATTTCTTAAATTCTTTCTTGAATACATATGAAAAGTGTTTATCATTGATACTTTTTCCACATAGCATTCAGGGTGGTACATACTGACTATTTGTAACTGTTCTTTATTTCTGTAGCATTTTTTCCCCACATCCTCAACTGCTTTCACTTAGCTTTTTTTACCTTACTTTATTATGACCCACATTCTTGCTTTGTAGGTATAAATAGATTGTAAAATCTCATCTTCCACATGGCAACCAAACTGAATGTCATACAAATTACAAAAATAAAAGTTCTACTTTATTCTTAGATGGTCTTTTAAAGAATACGATGGAATTAATAAGGGGCAAGTGCAAGATATTTTTCTTACACAGTAATGCTCAATTGCACAAATACATGACGGGGAACAACTGGTTAGGCAGCTGTTCTGATATGGATCTGGAGGGAATAGATGACAAACTGAACATGAGCTACCAATGTCATGCCCTGTGTAAAAGGCAAATATCATTCTGACATACTTAAATATCAGTATAACTTTCATGAAATTTGAATAATCCTTCAAATCTTTTTAACATTATTAAGGTTTTAGCTGGGGTATTGTGGTCAGTTTGAGTTATTGCGGTTAAGAAAGATGTGTACAAATTGGAGAAAATACTGCAAAGAGCTGTGAGAACGACCAGGGGTCTAAAGACATGACCTAAGAAAAAAAAACTGAAGAAACTTTTTTATCCTCAGTCAGTTGAACTTAGAAGCATTTTGTCTGGAGATGGCACAATAATAGTCCTCATACTATGAACAGAGCTAAAGATTTAAATCACTGAACGAAGGATTTAGGTAGAATTATTAACCTCTGTAATGCTGGGTGTTCAGAAGCATTGAATTACCTGGGAAGACTGGAATCCGAAGGTCTTTAAGGCCAGGTGAGATAGCTGCCTCTCTGGGCTGATCCTGCCTTGGGACTGAATTATAGACTGGATAACTTATTGGGGTCATTCTTTTATTCCATGACTTTGATTTTATCAGTACAAAGAGCTTCTCAAGGTTTAACATGAATATGTGAATTGCTAGGATATTTTCTATCACATTCTAGTGGAAGAGCATTGACTTTTACCATGAAAAAGAGAAAAACAGCTCTTGTGTTTGAAAGGTTAAGCAGTTGGGACATTAGAATTTTCTGATTAGTTCATACTCAAATGAATGTGTATGTCTCTATATTATCATACGGATGGCTTCTTTTAATGGGACTTTCTTTGTTAAATATCCTCCATTCTCAGGCAATAGGTAACCATTGTTATATACAAAAATGGGTCCTATCAGTAAAATCTGCTGCATACCTTGCAAGGTCCTGCATCAATGAGGGCTTGTAAATGTAACCAGAATAAAAAAATGCCTCTCTTAATTAGACAGTTTTCTGTCCTTTCTAACATTACCAATATATTTAAAAGATCTTAAAAACATGTTGGATGATAAAACAAAACACAGACTATAAAACACAGTCTGTGTACACTCTTAAAGAAAGACATAACTGGTTTTCATCTGTTCCCCAAGAGACCTTTCGTTAACCAAGGGATACTTTCCTGTCACATTTCCTGTCTTGATCACTTTCTGCTTAGTCTCTAGTGCTATTCAGAAAAATTATAAACTTTTTTATATGGAAGGAAGATGTATTTTGCTTTTGAAAACCGAGTAGATGACTCTGCTGAATCCTTGCAAAATGTTCTTTCCTGGCCTGAGAATCAATCTAACAAACTGCATCCTAAACACTAAAACACTGACAGCCATAAAAATGAAATGGAAGGCTATATAAATTTTAAAATATGAATGCTATTGTCGCACACACACACTTACAAGTGTACACACAAACACAGTTTTATCAAAACTTGTGTATATGCATATGTATATGTATGTATACACACAAAGTTCAGCTATTGTATCTCAGGATACATAACTTCCTAAAACTTTCAATAATGACAAGCGATTGAGCTATTTGGTACTGTCCTGTCAATTTCTTTTTTTTTTTTTTCTGTAGCTACTCCACTGAAAGAATTTCTTTCATGTGCTTTAATACAAGCATACATTTTCATGTAGCTGTTAAAATCTGAATCATTATTGCTTTCGGTTATTATGAAGGCAATATCCCCTTACATACAAATCTGTTCTCATCCAAATGTTTTACTTAAGCGAATCAATATAAACTCAATTGAATGAAATATATATATATAATAATTTATTTGTATTATTTTATCAATTATTTCTTTTTAAATTGGAACTCTCGGAACCTGTTTATGCCAGTGCATATGATATTATAGATAAACATATCATCACAGTATTGGCATTTTACTGATGTATTACACTATTACATCACTAGAAAAATAATTTTGGTGATATAATATTAGGGCAACACTACAATGATGATGCATTGCTTGCTAATAATGCGGGCTACTGTAAATAGATTTCAATTCTTCCAAAATGATAATAAAACAAACCTTTCTGTATGGCTTTAGAAGAACTATTAATTTAATAAATAAACAAATAAATAAATGAATATATACACAAGAGTTATATGAAAACATGAATTCTCTATGCTTCAAACACCCCTTGACAATTCATAGTCTGAGATAATACTTGGACTCTTTGTTGCACGTACAGACTGTTCTGTTTAAACAACATTAATTTTGGATTTTGAGGTGCACATATCCCAACTTCATTGAAGTGCAGTTCGTGAGGACTGAAGAAGGACACATCTGATACGCCCCTCAGTATTTCCGCACACGTGAATACATCAGGAGTAGTC